>CAEGAE010030712.1:0-41665 GCA_903067095.1 Girardinus metallicus | reverse complement strand
AGATAGATAGATAGATAGATAGATAGATAGATAGATAGATAGATAGATAGATAGATAGATAGATAGATAGATAGATACATATATAAAATAAAATATAAATATATAAAATCAGTTCCACTTGGAGCCCCTCCAGACACGTTGTACTATTACAGAAGTCATCCAGTCCTCTTATTTTATGAAGCCCATAGATTACAAGGGGATTCTTTTTAATAAATATCACATCATAACAGTGGTTTGAACTCTTTCAGCTTTTTCACATTTTGCCACATTACAAATACAAACTTTAAAATCATTATTTTTTTCATATTTTATGTGATATACCAAAAAAGTACCACATAACTGTACAGTGTTTGTAAAAGAATGCGTTTTCTTTTATTTTTTGACAAATAAAAAAATTTGTTCTCCATTAACACAATGTATTCACCACTTCACACTGATTGCCCTGAATAAAAGTGCAGCCAATTACCTTAAGAAGTCAAATACAGCAATTCAAATCCAATGAGATGTGATTTAATCTTAACATCAATTCTTTTTAGAAAAACACCAAAACGTTTATTATAGAACTGCAGTGAAAAATCATAATACTGAATGGATACAACAGACAGGTCAGGGATAAAGGTGTGGAGAAATTTAAAGCAAGGTTGAGTTTAGTTGACATTAGTTTATTTTATTTTTCACAACTAAAATGCAGATTAAAGATATTCAGAAGAAATAATAATAATGCAGGAAGAGGGAAAAGCCCAATGGATTTATATAGAACCTCCACCCGAATAGTATAGAAAATATAACATAGTCCAAAAATACAATTCTTCATTAGAAATACTGTCACATAGAAAAAACCCTCATAAAAACACATCTACAGAGTATTATTAGAAATTTAAATAAAATAAGAAACAATGAAAAATGTTACAATCACAATTATGTAAGTAAGGTGTTAACTATTTTACAGAAAAGTAATAAAACAAAATCCCACACTTTAAGCAGTGTTCAGAGTATCACAAAACTCCAAATCCAACTCCCATCTGCATAAACCTACAGACCTGGCAAACAGAACAATCATCAAAGAAGCAACCAGGATAACTCTGGATGCACAGATCAGTTGAGATAATCTGTTTGTTGTGGACACTTTAAACATGACCTTTATTGAAGAGGTTCAATCGGAAAGTCTTTTTAAAAGAAGCTTGCAAACTCTAGTTTAAATTTTGCAATACATCTTGTGGAATAGGATGCTTTGATTAGTTCAGACAAAAACTAAACTCTCTGCAACTACACAGTCTTGTTGCATTTTAGTTGACACTTTGACGGAAAATGTTTTGAACAGAAAAAAACTCCACAACAAATTGAAAAAAAAAAAAAAAAACATCCCAATGGTGAAACGTGGTATTGATGGAAAGTTTGAGCTTTACATAAGAAAATTGTGGAAGAAAGCCTGTCAGATACTCCACAAAACAGGAGACTGGAGCAGAGTTTTACCTTCCCCAAGCATTTTTTTGGGTTAGAATGATCTTGTCAAAGTCCAAACCTTAATCCAACTGAGAATCTACAGCAAGTTTTGATTAAAGTTTCCAAACTATCCAAATGTGTCTAAGTTTGAGTAATTTTGCAAAGAAAAATGAACAAACAAGTCTCTAGATGCGCAAAGCTGTTAGAGATTTCCTTATGGACTTACAGCTGGGGTGTTTCGGGATGTCAACTTTCTCCAGGTAAATTAGATAGTTTGAGTGATGAAAGACTTTTCTCTGGAATTAGACTGAAACCAAAACAAGGTCGTCTGACACCAATGTCGTAAATGATTTAAAAATATTTAATTTCAATAGTTCATTCCATAATAAGTCAAAGCATGAACAGTATTACAAACATAACAGCAGTCTGAATGATTTTTTTGTTGCAGCTTAGGTGAAGAGCACCAAACAGACTGTTGTTACATTATGGTTCTTGAACTATCAGTTCTTGAATCCCCACAGTGCAGTTAATCATACCTCTCTAATCCAAATAAAGTTGGAGAAAGTTTAGTTACATTGAGTTTCGCAGCACAAAACAAGTAAAGCAAGTAAATTATGATTATGAGAGTAGAATAGATCTTGGAACACTATTTTCTTTGAAAATACCTAAATAAGGAAGTATTTACAATTTGCTATTTCTGAAAACATTGGTATTATTTAAAAATTTTAATGCACAAATAAATTGTTGCACATGAGCCAAAGTGCAATTACGGATATGAAAAAACATCTTACTAAAAAAAGCTGTATACACATCAGTTAATGTCTTAATCTTATTAAGGCTGCAAATAAAAAGTAAACAGTAAATAAAATTATTTATAGGCTACTTATATTTTTTACTTGAAAGTTTTCTCCCACAAATGACATAAAACCAAAAAAAATGAAATTAAGTAATGAATCATATTCAGTTGAAACCCATCACAGATCTATCATAATATTACAATGGCGAATCAAACCATAGCTGTGGTAGAGTCTGCATGGTAGTTAGTGAATGGATACAACAGTGAATGGATACAACATGGTAGTCAGTGACAGCCTTCAAGAATTGAAGCACATGTTTTCTTTAGTCATTCTCTGAATTCCTTCTGGGTTCCCAAATTGCATAATCCAGCTGACCTCAATTTAATGAACCCAAGTGATTGTACTTTTCAGAATATGCTTCAGCAAACAGGCTCATCCTGACACCCCATCAAAACTCACGCTGGCCTGAGTGGTTGCCATCTCAGCTGAAGTTACTGCTGGGTTCCACAAGGCAAAGCTTGACTAGAGTGAATTGATTCATGGGGATTAGAGATTAAGACTGCCCCGGCTGCTTTGGTGGAGTAAATCTGGGGATTATGATGTCAACAGCCTATGGACGCTAGAGAGGAAATTGAATTGTGAGGAACGGCAGCAGCTATGGTGCAGGATTACAGTGTAGTTAGTAAAAATCAGAGATGAGAGTCCATGTCTGTGCCTTTCTCCTGCTCAGGAAAACCTCCATGGGAAACCATTTACTGCCTTCGGACAGTAGAAATTGCGAACATGACAGGGATGACTGAGTGAATATTTCTGATGTTATTTGAGGGTTAAGAAGATTTCTCTCTGTGATAATCCTGCTCTGGTCTGGCCTTTGAAGCATCAGGTGGTGAGTTCTACTAAGTCCAACAGGAACTACTTTCATTTAACAGTCTGACCAGAATATCTGACAATTTTTACACCTGAATCTTTAGGGAGCAAAGCATCTTGTTGAAGGCTAAAACTGCAGCTAGATAAAGCTCTGTTAGTGGCTGAAGATAAAAAAAAAATGTCACACATTTAGAGCTAACATGTTATTCTGTATCTGCTTTTTCTTTCTGTTCTGTAAGACAACTCCAGTTGTGGCTGCTCCTCCCGCTCCCTCAGCAGCTCCCAGTGTTACATTTGAAGGACTCTCAAAAACCAAGAAGATGAAGGTGAAGTTGGTCCATTTGGGTTTGGTCTTCTTCCTCCTTCTGTCTCTGGTGATGACAGGCTGTTTCCTTTGGCAATATCAGCTGCCAAAACTTAAGCCAGGTGAGAGCTGCAGTCATGGTGTTAGGTAATGGGTATTTAATGTGAAGCTTTGTTCACTCAAATATTTGTCATTAATGTTTTAAAGTGGATCAGCTTCATATTAAATCTATTCTAAATGGATTGTTAGGATTTTTATCACTTTTTAGGGTACCTTAAAAGGTTTTCAATGAGGTACCTAGGACTTCACAAGTTTAAGATTTACATTACTAAGTTACATACATATAGTAGTATTTGTTATTAAAAAGGTGTTGGAGCATATCAGTTTCCTGCAATGTCGTTCACTTTTTGTTTCAGTTACTTGCTAAATTATTAACTGATGTTAATAATTTATGACGTTTCGTAAAGCAATAAAGTAGCCATACAGCTTGGCTAATTAATCTTTGACTTGTTAACAACAATTAGTAACTTATTATTAAGTTACTCCGCATTTAAACTGAAATAAAGCATACATTTACCTCACATAGTTTAGTGATACACTTACTTTTGTAAGGTTAAATCTCTTAACTACTCATGAGTTTTGGGGTCACCTGGTTTCTCAGCAAAAGGTTTTTGCTACTCAAACCCACACAAACATCCTTAAAATTGGGTGTATTTAGAGCATGAAGATCAGGCTTAAATTTTTCTTTTACTTTCGTTTTAGTTTCCTAGTGCAATCTAAAATTTAAAGAAAGTTCTGTAATTATGTGTTTGAAACTTTGCTAAGCAACATTTGGATAATGTGACATTCCTCAGAAGTCATGAAGCCAATTTTCATTCTTGACTTTGAAAGGCCACCCCTTTTATATTCTTTTGAAAATATGTTATTTTCAGACCTTGTGCTATGCACAGTATGTTTGCTTTTCATCATCTATCTTTTGTGAGTGCTTGATTGAAAGTTAACAGACAACAGGCTGTGAAACTGGCATTAAATGTCAGGATCTCTATATTCTTTAAAAGTAGACTTGCAGACGACCAGATTAAATAAAAAGGTAAAGGTTTATCTATAAAGACATGAGGTCAAAAAACATTGTAAAGTTTATTTATTATTTGGTTCTAAATGCACAAACATTTGATGGGGTAAGTCTATGATTTTAATTCATTTGCTTTTCTTTAGTTGGAATGATAAAAGATTAGACTTTTTAATTCTCTTATTAGCAGTTGACATGCAAGCATTTTACTTATTATCAGTTCTTTTTGTAAAATTCTTGTCAAAAATCTATGTGAAACTGGCTTAGTTTATTAACACAGAGCTGCAAAGCAGAACTTACAAAGGTCATCCATTTAATTCAATAAATTAAACAAACATTCTCAAGTTGTTTCTTTTATTTGCAATTCCATCTATAGTTTTGTTGTTCATCTAAATATAACTGTTGATGCATCAGTTGATAACTAATAGAAACAAATCTGGGAAAAAAAAAATCTGTAAAAAAAAATCTGGAAAACTGTCAAAAGGCTAGATTTCCAAGTCAAAGATGCACAAGATTTAGTATTTCTGATTTTCATTTTTCATTTTACGTTGAAAGTTTAAGTAAACATGAAAACTTTAGTTTATACTGCATTGCTTTTTTATGTCTTTATTTCTAAGATTTATAACAGTAGTGGATAAGAAGTAGTTTTTAAATGTATAAAAAATAACTATAACAAATTAACTTCTTATTTCAAGTGAAAATAACAATAAATACATGTTATTAAATTATGTTAATATTCTAAACTATGCAAAATTAGTGCCATCAGTGAAATTGTGCACAGTTTATAGCCTAATAATAGCCTAATATTTCACATAAAGGTTTTAAATCACTTTGAATACAACAATTATCAAAGTTGTACATTACTTAGTTGTGAAGACCAAACAATAGGTTCAAAATAGGGATATGCAGTAAATAATTCATCATCAAGAATGTATTTTAATTTACACAACATCTAAATATATAAATACTAAAACTGTAGCACTTTGTTTTTGATATAATATCACCTTATCAGGCTTTAAGTTATGCATCTCTTCAACAAAAGTATAAAAACGCAAAAATACCCTATTTTTTAATGCATTGTCACATGTGTTTATAAGATTAGAAATCTCACTAAAAGAAAGAACTGTCTTACACTGGAAAATGTCTATTTTTGTTCTAAAACTTTATTTTATTATTTCTTTGTGATGTGAGTTTACAATATCAGGTAGATAGGTGGTCTGAGGCTGTAGTGATATATGCTGAATTATCAGTTTTAAGAGCAAAAGCAGGTCACATCTTCTTTCATCAGGGAGTTGCTTAGAGCACATTATGTCTAAATGTAACTTGTAAGATCAAGAGGATTCGTCAGAAAGCAGAAATGATTAAATGAAATGCTCAGTCAGCCAATTAAACCCCATCATCCCCGCCATTGCGCCCTGGATACTGTATTCTATCAAATATCAAGTGGGATTTACGTATAAAAAAGCTGCCTCCTGGTAGGCTTTATCTGACATTTATTTTTCCCTCTCTGTCCTTGTTTCTCATCCATCAATCAGATGAAGAGATGGGTCGTAATGCCAATTCAGAGATGATGTGTCCCCGCTTTCCTGAGCCTCTCCCTTTGGAGCATCCCATCCCCAGTCTCAAAGAAGCCCTGGAAAAGGTCAGAAAATGTAACTACGCAAGGACAGTTTGCAGTTGTTTCACCATGATGCTCACTCAAAAATGAGTAAACTGAGAGGCTGCATGGATAATCCTTCACACCAAATGTTGTTTTATTCCACAGAAGGAGATTAAAGAAACAGAAAATGGAAAAAAAAATCAGTTCATTGGAGCAAAAGGTTGCGTTGGGGGCTGCAGAAGGAAGCACTTTAACATCTGATGACAGAATAAAGTAGATGCACATTAGTAGTAAGGGCTTAACTGCATTAAGTAAAGGAGCAGACAAACATTATCATCACATGTGTCCTTGTGTATTAACTCTCAGCAGCCATTTAATATTTGAATTTGAATTGTACCTTTTCAATCTGTAAGAAGTCTTAATTTTAATTTATTTATTTTTCCACAAACATACTTAGAGCCTTACATAAAACATTTTATGATTTACAAGATTGTTTTTTCACTACCTAACATGCATCCTAAAGCAAAAAGTAACTAATATTTTATCAATAATGTTTTTGTTGTTTGGCTCAACCTTCCTCTCCACATAAGATCTGTTCAGAGCATTGAACACAATCAAGTTTCAATCAATCAATCGATTTTATTTGTATAGCACATTTCAGGAACAAGGCCCTTCAAAGTGCTTTACATCATAAAAATACAAAACTACAGTCATAGAAGACACCACACTGTCAACAATTGTAAAGTTTATATGCATTTACATTTTGCAAATGCATATAAAAACCCCTTTGGAATGATGGGAAGCCTAGCATTAGGTGAGACAATTAAATTAGCTCTTGTTGGAATTGTGGGTTATTGGATTGGGAGTTTTTAATGAACAAAAAGTTGGGCATTATTTAATTTACTTGGAGCATTCATTTTATTAAGTGATGCAGCACAGTTTTCCTCTTCTTCCAGTTTTCAATGCTTAAACGTCATATGGGCATGATTGATTTGATAACAATCAACCAAATGAGGATAATTAAATCTATATCAGGTACCAATGGTTTTAGAGTAAAAATGATTCACAGAGTGGAGAACGGCTTCTGAGAGCGAGGATCTTGTGAAGGGATAGTGATGTTTTTGTGCACATGGCTACGAGCGAGTTGTTGAATTTATTTGCAAGGATTTTCATTGTGACTGCAAAATACAATAACACACATTTAAGAATCTTCTTCCATCTCCACAAGCTCCATAACTCACTTAGACATGTTTAGATTGGAGCAAATCTGGAAAACCTCCTTCACTGTCAAGCTGCTAAACCAAATAAATTATGACTATTTTCTGCTCACCAGATAATTTACTTCATTTTTTCAAAAAGGAACGGGTAGAAGATACACAATCTCGTGATTTCTAGTACCAATCTCTACATGTAAGAGACATATGATTTCTGTTTTAGCAAATGTCCTTGACCTTGTCACAAGATACAGGAGGTTTTTGTGAAAATTTCTTACGAAACATCACAGTGAAAGCTGAATTTAGATCCCAATTCAATTAAGCAACAATCAAGTTCTTGTCTAACCTTATATACTCTACCATTAAAGAGCTCTAACAAAATGCATGACAGTCCGTTGTACTACAAGTTACTCACTTTTTTTGACAAGGCAAGACATTTCAATCCAACCAGAGTTTCTGCTGCCCCATGGACTTTATAGTCATTAAAGGATCCAGTATGGTCTGTCTGAAGTCAAACTGTCGATGCAGTTTCACATGGTTTTCGGAGAACAAAATGACGTGATTTTTATCATGCAACTGCAAAAATGACAACTGATTTTGGCAGTTCAGGTCGACCATGCAGATTCCTTTAACTTGAATTTTTTTTTGTTTGACTTGTTCTTGAAATTCACTGGTCAAACCTGGTGGATTTATTCCTGTTTGCTTTCATCAAGCTCTCTCTTGTCCCATTCACAACTCTGATATTCTACTGCTGTGATAATGAACCACTGAAAACTCACTGTGGAAGTTTAATGCATGCTCAAAACTCTCACAGTGTAACAGGCACAACAGGAGGGAATCTCACGTGACACTACAAATACCACCAATATGAGTGATTTCATGCAGTTGTAGGGCCTCAATCTGGTATGCTGCTATGCTTACCATAAAGTGAGAGACATTTAATTGACATGAATACTATTACCAAAGGAAACAGGCAAATTGATTATCAGTCAGGATGTATATTCAATTACATTGTAAAATATTTAAAAACTGATTTTGTTTATTACAGGTGGATGTTTTGTTTCGCCAAAGCATCAACCCCATCAGCCTTCCTGCTCTGTCTGCCATTGTGATCTTAAACGATACAGTTTTGTGGACTGGCAACTTTGGAAAGAGGAATGCCAGTGATCCTCTGTCAGGCCCACCCAGTGAATACACAATCTACAGGTTGGTTCTGCATGGAAACACAACTTACAATATTTTTACTTTCAAGAACCTTATTTGTTTGTTAAATGTATACTGTGTATACTTGTATTGTGATGATTGCTCTAAATACTGACATTTCACTTGTCAGTAATCCTTCCTAATTTAAGGGCCAATAGAGCTAATTAAAGAGCATTAAGTCCAAAACACAAATATAAATTAACCACACTTTACGTATTACTTAAAATAAAATGTGCTTATCAAAGCAGAACAAGCGATTGATTCAATTAGCAGTTTAATTAAAAGGTGCCGGAGGGTGCTGTCTAGTCAATAAAATAACAAAAATGTCCTGCTTAAGTTAAAAAAATTAAGTTTAAATCTCATAATAGAAAATGAAAAGTAAATCTTCTTTTTTTTTGTTATGATCTGCACCACAGTGGTCTTTTTAAAATACACAGGAAAATGTTTTCTCGTGTTTGCCCCAGATGAGTTGTTCCCTCTCCAGAGCAATCAATGCCCATTATTCAAGCAGCAAAGAAGTGATCTGCCCACAGCTGCCCCAAACGGCAATTCAGTATGTGCATTCAGGTCTCTTTGTAGTGCAACAGTATTGGTTTCTATTGTGTTAACAAAACTCTGACGGGCACTATGCTTGATAAGAACTGTAATTTTGGAGACTTTGGAGGCTGAGTCAGTGGCTAAGGTCATTCCTGAGCAGGTCTTGCACAACACTGTCCTGACAAAGGGCCATGGCTTGGTCTGCAGTGGTAATTGCTTAGGTGTTATGTTTCCCTTCCAGTAGCATCCTTATTAACATGTCTTCCTTATAAAGACATAAATGTCTTCACTGACATTATATTTAGCAACTAGAGTATATAGAATAGAACAGTGCTCTATCTAATTGTTCTGTGTTGCTGCAAACTGTCAGTCAAATTATGTATCCTGGCAACATGATAGCATGTTGATACTATTTCAAAATTTCTTTGATTAGAACGTTTAAGAGTTGAAACTTAAATCAGAACCACTTTCAACACATCGCTCCTCCAATATCCCTGCTGTAAACAGACAGAACAAATTCTGTTATTTATATTTTGTGCTTCCCTGACATGAGTAAGCTCTATCTCTAAGGTTAAGTGTGGCCACCATATGGAAGAAGTTAATCATAGGTAACTAAAAGAATGAGTTCTTGTTCTTCTGGTAAAGATCCACATGACCAGAGGTGAGCCAAAATGGATGACAAAATGGATCAAAAATCAAGAGCTTTTCTATTTTGCTCTACTCTTTCATCATCATGACAGCTCAGAGAAATGCCCAGATTGCAGCAGAAGAGACCCCAATTTATCTTTTCATCTCCCCGTCCTTACTGCCAAAGCCCATGAACAAGAAACCAAAATATCTGAACACCTCATGTCGAGGCACAGACATGTGAAGAGACATTTCATTCAAAACAAAATAAATAAATACTGTTATTAAGAACTGATTAGTAAATGCTCCATCAGATAAATAAAAGTATGCATGAAATAAAAGCAGAATAAATGATGGGGAGCTTCATTTGTTAATCAAAGTTTATTTAGTTATGTTTGCCAATTGTGGCACCAAGGTAGTTATCCCTAAAGGAATTTGTTTCCCCAGCATCAGAATGACAGGAGTCGTGTGGGCACAATAGGCCTTGCTTTCCCTTGTAAGTGGGGGAGTTAAGCTAAGCTAAGCGGGGGAGTTAAGCTAAGTTTATGTTAAGCTAACATGTATTCTTGTTTTGAAACGTGTAGCACTTCCAGGGTATTCGTTACCTCGACTGGGTTGTGCTGATTTGGTCGTGAAGAAGATCCTTTGATAAAACGGAGAGAAGTCCTGTTCTCCAAAGATATTCCTTCTCTTTCAAGCCATTACAACTTGGACTTTACACCCTCTTGCAGATATGTTTAAGTTTTCTTTCTGTAAGATCAGATTACAACAGAAGAGGCCCCAATTTTTCTGCTCATCTCCCCCTCCATACTGCCACACACTGTGAACAAGAAAGCAAAATATCTGAACACTCTGCACTCTGAGGGCAGGGAAAACCCTCATCTAAATATAAGAACATAAAAAAAGAAATAACCTGGAATAAAAACAAAGCTAAAACAAGTTCATATTTCATGAACTTGTTTTAACGGCTTTACAAAATGAAAAGCTTGGTAAAAAGCTTGCTTTAGGACTGCAAAATCCTCCAATGGATGCTGAAGATCATGCTTTGAAGATGCTAACAGAACAAGAGCATCTACAAATCAAAGATAAAAGCCTGAGACCCTACTCCTCTCCTCGACTTGAGATCCAGTACTTCGATTCCACAAACAGTAACAGAGACAAGGAACAGACCTAAAGGAGTCAAACTCATACTATCAACAAACTTTGTGCCTTGAATGTGGACAAGGTGCTTGCTTTCATATGCGAGGATGAAAACAGTTTTCATAATTGTATGCTTTTGTATAGCATGTAACATATTTTTGCTTTCAATATATTTACAGGCATGGACAAAATTGTTGGTGCCTCTCTGTTGATGACCGAAAAACTCACAAAGTTCACTCAATAACTTAAAACTGCACCAAAGTAATAGCAAAGCAAAATGACTGAAAATTAACACAATGGAAATCAGACATTGCCTCTCAAATGTGGTTCAACAGAATCATTTTAAAAATAAACTGCCATACATGTTTACATATCCTCATATCATAAAAAGCTAATAGTGCTTTTTGTGTGCTCCTGACTTTGGCTCCAGTTTGGACACAAGAAGTTGAGTACATCGTTTTAAGTAAGAGAGTGGCGCTTTGAGCTAAAATCTGAGATTATGCTGTTTACATGCCTAGAATAAGCTCTTCCCCAAGCTGTCAGGATGATACAGATGTTTCCCCGGAGACCTGCCAGGCTCTGTATACTTTATTTATTGTGTAGCATTGGCTATGTGATGAAAATGCTTTCATACAAAATCTCTTTTCCAACTGCAAAAGAACACAAACATAACTGAAGATGTGTGAGGAATGTGTTTAAAACTCTTAGGGAGCAAATGAGGTACAACATCAAATAACTTCAGAAAGAACACTTTTAAATCAATACAGATGAAGCTGAGTTATACTGACAGAAAATCCCCATGCTAAGGCCATTCTTCAGCATGACAACGTGATAGTTTAATCCCTCACTCCTTGCCAGATCAGTCAAAGCTCTTCAGCTATATTTCCAAAGACTGTCTGAAAAACAAACAAAAAAAACCCAGTTCCAATCTAAATAACCACAAACATAATAGTTTATTTAAAAGAATTTACATAAAACAAGAACATTCTACAAGAAGTTGCTTTCATACTGTATAAAATGTTGCTGTTTCTGTTTAGAAATAGGAGTAGAAGAATGTTAAAGAGATTATTGACCCCTTTGCACTACGCACACACACTAAATTGGAGGACAGTTTAAAGAGAATGCTGACCTTCTTCTCTGCACACTGGTCCTTGGCACAGATCGATTCAAACCAAAGCAGACCCCGCTCACATCCCAGTGTGTTAAATGGGACCCAATTAACCCTTTAAAAAACACCTAACAATTAAAAGTAGGAAAAGATTTATCAGTACACCTTCTGACTAAATGTATGGAAGTTCTCGCTCATTCACACACTTTCCCGAAAGGCCTGATGATCAGTTTAAAGAGTTTTCCACTAAACGCCAGCTGTGCTCTTTGTCACAGCTGGGTTTTCGCTCTATACATGGTTGCCTAGGCAATGTTTTTCTTAGTTGCAGCTATAAAAGTAAAGAAAAGCAGCAAAGACTGCGAGAAAAGAGCCGTTAAACATTTTTTTTATTTGAGTTTTGAATAAACATTTGTGTCAATTGCAATATTTAGTTTGTGCGTGGTTGTGAAAGCCCAAATATCATCAACAATTTAGTTTATGTTCTTTATTACATTAATCTTCAGACAAGTTCATACAATATTACCGTAACTTTCTTTTGATTCAATGCTAATGAAGCATCTCCACTGAAAAATACTGAGAAAACAAGTATGAGGAACATCTTGCAGTACAAGTGTAAAACATCCAGAAAGGGGAAAAAAAGCTGAATGAGTTCAGCTCTTTATTTCCACCTGTCACCTTCACTCACTCTTCTTGCAGCCAATGCAAAGAAGAAAACATTTAGCTGGATATATGCCCTGTTCACTTGTATTTACATTGTTCACTTGTATCTACATTTAAGAAATTAAATAATGTATTATTTAATGATTAAGAAATCTTATTTAAGTTATTTTATCTTTTTACTTGTAGAAATATTTAAAAACTCAGGGTTGTAAGCTAATATATGGAGGTATCAATCTTAACAGAAAATATTTTAGACAGAAAAAAGACCAATAGAAGCACTCACCACAAAACATGTTAACCTTTTTCTACATATAACATATATCACTACATTAATTATTGAACATGTTTTAAAAAAAAATATTTCCCTAATAAAAAGTGTTCTGAGGTTCAATATATTACACTGTATCAGTTCAATGTTTAGATTTTGCATATTATGTTTAGATGTTTCTCCCATCTATACTGTAAGGTCATTCAAGTACATGTGGCCTCAATTCACAAACAGCACAAATAAATTAGAGTAAATACAATCTATGGATTAGTGATAAAAGGGCTCTTCTACATTAGATTTAAAACCAATCACTATGTCGTCTTGTCTGTCTTTCAGAATTGCCAGCTTATCGAAGATTTTCCCAACGCTGATGCTCTACAAACTGTGGGAGGATGGAAAGATCGCCTCCTTAGATGATCCACTGGAAAAATATGTAGAAAATTTCACTATAAAAAACCCCCTGGGGAAAACACGAGACTCTGAATTAAAATATGTGACAGATGGCCTAATATTTCTAGACAGTGGAGAGGTACAAATTCGCTCCTCCTCTGTCACCCTGCGCAGAATGGCAAGCCAGCTCTCAGGTTTGTGGATTCAGCAGATTATAAAAAACAAAAACATGACAAGAAAACTGCTTTCGTGTGAAACAAAACTGCCGCTTGTGTATTTTCCAAATACCACTTTGCCATTTTTCAGCAACCATGCAGCTTCTTGTTGTCAGAAAGGCAAATCATAAGATGTTTTTCAGCAAACTAGATTTGCCCTGGTTATGCATGAAGAGTGACATGTTGGTCTTTTCAGGTCTCTTCAGCTTGTGATACTTGGGAAAAAAAACCCTCAGAAGTAGCGCATGTCTCTGAGTATCATTACGTGCCTTAGTTTGACATCAAGGAATCGGTGAACATAATAATCATGTTCAGAGATCTATATGGTTGTCTCATAGCACTGAAGTGCTGTTTCAAGACAAGTGAAACAAATAGTGTGATGTCATGAGAATGATTTCTGAAAATCACTGCAAGAAGATGGAAACCGTACCTAATGCCTGGAAATACGTGTTTTTCTTTGCTACTATCAAAGAAAAACATGTATTCAGTAGTTTGGTTGTTTTCTTCAATCCCATGATGCTTTGTTTGTTCTGCTTCAGGTCTGCCCAGGAGGCTGAGGGCTACAAATTTACTCTGGAAAGGCAAAACGCAATCAGCAATCAATCTGTTACAAGATGATGTTCTTGTTGCAGATCCAGGAACCAAGTAAGGCTTGTTTCATTGTTCAGAGTGAAACACTGCTAACTCTTATGTCTCTGACCTGCGGTTCTAATTCACATACTAAAACAAATTAATTCTTAAAATTTGAATTTTTTTATTTGCAGCACAGTGGACAAGTGCAGGGATACGTGTGTAAAGAAATTCTTCAGTTATTGTCAATAGAAAAAATGTATCTCAGTTGGTCATGATTAAATCTCCAGCTGGGAAACATATTTAAACTACAACAAATCTGCTTTGACATACCATGTCTAATAATGCATAGCACAACTCATTCTGTGGATTTTATATTTTTTTTACAGAAAGTGTTTAACTGCATCTGTTCTTTTCAAAGCACTTCTAAATTTACTTGGTTTGCTTTCTTTGCTAGGTGCCACTACAGTAACCTCGCATTCTCTCTACTCGCTCATGTGATGTCTGAAAGAGTGGTCGGAGTTGACTACCAACGATGGGTCACAGAAAACATCTTGGATCGATTAGGAATGGAAGACACCAGTTTTGAACTGACCCCTGGGTTACAGAGCCAGTTTGCTGTGGGAGTTTACTCAAACGGAAAACCTGCTCCTCTCTATGATCTCGGCTGGTACCGGCCTTCAGGTCAGATGTTCTCCACCCCTGCAGACATGGCCAAACTCGCCATGGTGCTGCTGGGGGCCTACCACCGTAAGCTGCTGGAGCCAGATTCTCTGAAAATCATGTTGAACCCACTCTTTAGGTGTGATAAGGATTACTTTGCAAACCGTACTGGGACCCCTTGGGAGGTGAATGACCTCATGGGCTACGAGATGTTGAGGAAAGATGGTGATCTGGACGGTTACTCTGCCACGTTCTCCCTGGTTCCCAGGCTGAAGCTAGGCCTGGTAATCCTAATGGCGGGCAGCAGGCCTCAGAAGCAGGATGTGGTCACAAAGGCCTACAGCTACATTGTTCCTGCAATAGAGAAAGCCTTTAGGGAAGCCAAAAAGATTCTTGTTGCTTCCCCAAATCCAGAGCCTTACATTGGGTTTTTCACATACAGCAACATCACTTTCTATGAGATCAAAGTGGGACCTGATGGAGTTCTAATCATGCAGCAGTTTGGTCCTCAGATTGAAGAGCTGATTCCAGAGAAGTACAGGACAATAAAGCTTAACTACTTAGTTGAGCGGGTTTTCAGAGTTGTGTTTGATAAAGAGTACCCTTGTGTTTTGAGAGTGGGTAAGGCTTCAGTCTCTTTGGAAGCCCAAGATGGCCAACTGTTTAACTTCTATGTCTTTAATAAGCAAGGCTTGTCCCCTGGCTTTGATGCACCAGGGCTAAACACATACAATGTGGTGCGAATAGCCCGCAGGCCAACCTTCACCAGCTGAGGAGCAGCAAGTGTTTTTGTGCCCCAAAGATGACATGAAGAAAGGCATGCAACAGTGAAAGACTCACCTGAAATCAGAGGGGACGCCAGTAGTATTGTTTTGAAAAGAACTCTTGGATGAGAACAGATAAGAAAGACAAGTACTTGGCACAGATTTTTTTTTTTGCTGGGAGATGTACATGAATGTCATACTCACACAGGCCCTTTATCACACCTCTGAGCTAAATATTCACTCTGTGGCAATTCAGTTCGTTTTCTCATCCTGCCTTCTTCTGTTAATGTTTCTCTAGAGAAAACAGCAGAACAACACTTTTTGTGGTCAGTCATATAACAATTTTACATATGTTCACTTCTTCAACCAGGATTATTAGTAAATAAGATATTTGGCTCATCCATTTTCATTGATTATTGGAACTGGTAAACATTTCCAAAGTTTTAAAGCAGCTTATTTACAACTAAAAACAATTCAGTCTGATTTAACATACAGGACGTACAGAAAGTGCATTGGGGTGCAAAGGCATGCAAAGGCTGCAGCTTCCTGTTATCTTACTATAGCTGCAACACATAGCAACTTAATTCAATAACGTCACACAAAAATTAACAATAAAAAATAACACTGTTTAAAATAACACTGTTTTTCACATGGATAGAAGAGGACAAAAATAACTAAAATTGGATGTTAATCCATGGTTCCAATAAAGACTGGGGTTGACACTGCAGCACAGCAAAGTGGCTGTTTAAAACCCCATCCAGTAATTGATCAGGAGGTCATATTATTATTTCTGATGGATTCCATAAGCTTTGTCATCTAACAAATGATTTGGCCAGTCATTATTGTAGAGTGTTTTCAGTTTTCAGTAAGTGTTTTCCACTTTGTTGTTGCTGAGAATGCACCTTTGTTTTCCTGTGAAGCTGGTTTAAATTTGGGTCATAATATTACCATATTTCGTTTTATCAAGCCTCAGCATATGTTATGTATTTTTTATATTCTCTTCTTGAAGATAAATATTGCCATAATGTCAGTTGATGCACAAGCAGCAGAAAAAACATTGTGTGTAATGTGAAGTTAATAACAGTGTTAAAGAGGAATTAAATAAAAATACTGTAAATAAAAAATAAAAGAAGGTGTCAACATATTGTTCCTGCACAAGCCAGCATTAATCATGCAGCAAATTAGCTTCTACAGAACATTAAAAAAGTGCTAAAAAAATGATATGTAAGTTGTTGCTTTGAAGTTGTGGTATTATTTTTGATGAACTCTATGTAAGAAATATGCGTAGTCTCATTAGAAACATATTTTTTAAAACATTGAATTTATGACTTTACCTTTGTAAATTTGCCTGCAAATGTGGTGGCTTTCTGGTGACCCAAGCCAAGGTAATCAGCACTAGATCAAGTCAAGCAGATTTTAGCCAATCAATCAATACTATGTTGATGATGCGACAAAACTGTAAGCAGCCAACTGTTTAAAGGGGATATTTAAGGGTCTTTTAAAAGACAGGAAAATATTATTTAAAGTAAAATGATACATACTGTCACTGTATTAGATTTCTAAATACACAGAAATTGTTTTAGTTTAAAATTTAAAAGAACTCTATTTTTAGAAAATATTGCACTCAGCTTTCATTGACTGCAGAAATTGGATAGGGGGATGGAGTGGTGGAGAGAAATTTTTGCAAGTAAATGTAAAATGTAAAATGTAATTACATATGATAAAAGTCCAGTGTTATAAATTAAATTTCTAAAAATGTCTGTTTCTACTTAGACTACATATACTTCTTCCACACAGTCAGTCTTTTTTGTCATTTGAAGACAATGTGGCCAGTCACCTTTGTAGTAATCTATGTGGTAGTTATGGATAATTTTGCTTTAATGTTGATGATTAGCATTTAAAAAAAAACAAGGTAATCAGGGAGCCAGAGTTCAGAGCACTGTCTGGCAATTAAAAATTACAGCTATTAATGTTACACTTAAGAATCCTAGTCACTGAAAATGTTTTATGATTGTCGTTCCTTTGCCGATCATTTTACATTTGAATTTGCTCACAGCCCTAGAAAAGTCTTTCTTTTGGTAACCTGGATCAAAACCAATGTTGTGATTTTCTGAAACAAATTCAGAATGTCTTGGCTCGTGTACAGTGATGTGCTGTTTTGACACAGTGCTGAACTAACATGCTAATTACAGCACTGATTCCCTGCTATTGTTATTTTGAACAAATTGGAGGTTCAAAAGAGGTTCACTCTGCCTTTAGAAAACAAATAGCCACATAGCACATTCAGAAAGCTGAATCATACCTCTTATTATTGTCATATAATCATCTGTCAATAATTAAAGTAAAAATTATCTATTTAAAACGTCTTAGTCATATGGTGGGGAATGTACAAGAGCTAAATCGAAGCAGACAGACATTTATTTGTGTAACTTTCAGAAAGAGGTATTGCACAATAGCCACAATCAGTGGCAAACAGCTTAACAGTCATTCAAATCACGTAGATGATTTCCTGCCAAGCAACAAGAGACATAACAAGATTAAGGGAAGCACACAGTACAGCATTACATTCTTAGTTTATATTTTCTGCTGAAACACAAAGGATTTTTTTTCTGCTCTGCAACGCGTTGATTTTCAAATGAGAACAAAAATAATCAAGTTCAGCATGTTGTCAGTCTGATTACAACGGATTTTTCCACTTTCCCTCTGGGGTTTTTTTCCTAAAGGCATACAGCGTTTAACAGAATGAAGAGAACAGGTAGAGAAATCAGGCACTGTTGTGCAATATAACTGATGACAATCCAATAAAATATTTTAAAAGTATACATTTAAATCTTTTTTTACATTTCAAACAACAATTTTGCTAAATGAAATACACATAATTTACTAAATAAAGATACTGAGTTTAGTGTTTTTTAACTTACACACACAAACTAGGTAGAAACTTAGCTTAAAAACTAAACGGAAGGGGACAGCTGCACCTCGGAAAAATAAAAGATTTAAAGCCTAGCTAATTGTTTGAAGTAAAATGATTACAATATTTAAGTATTAGCGCATTGGAAGTAAGATCCAATTTTGACAAAAGATCCAGGCTGAAATGATTCTGCTCACTACTTTTTTATGCTTTTTGTCAGGAAAGCCCAATTCTCAGAAAACAAAATGCCTGCTCCTATTACCACGTAATGTATCCATATAAACCTTTTTTTCTACTTTCTTAGCATAACCATGTTTCCACAGTAGCTCGGGGAGCAAACAAATGCAGCTCTAATGCATCCTTGCCTAGTAGTATTTCAGTTACTGTCTTTTAACACATACAGACGGAGGTTCATAATTTCTTAATGCATTGCGTTTACTTTTAGATGGAATCCTGATTTAAACTTTATAAGCAATCAAGCAATATGGACGCCATCTCCAGAGACATTTTCTCTTGTGTTAAGCTTCCCTGGCAGATGCAGGCAATCAGTTTTTCCAAATGGTATGCCTGAAAGGCCATAAAAAGACAATGGAGAGAAAAAAAAACACTTAAGATTAATAAAAACAAAAAGTAAGGTAAAAAGCACAATGTCAGTTACATAAGGCTACAGATATTTGAATCTTAAAGGGATAAATATAATCACAATTAGAGCCAGAAAAACAAAAAGTATTGCAAGTACAAAACATTGTATTGTTTGTGAAAGCACGTAGGTATTTTTCAAACAAACTTGAAACAAAATGAGTGTTTGTGTAATACTAACTAAAGCAGGAAAGCACAACTAGATATGGATGATAATGTCTTGTCTTCAACAGTATCATCTGAAAATGTCCTACTACAATCACTGAATGGTATTTTTATGACAAAGAACATCTTTAAGATGAAACGTGAAATGATTAGTGTGGCCACTTATTGGTAACAGAAAAAGGATGGAGTGAGGATTTTAAAATCTCTATAAATGTATTCTGAGGAAGTAAAAAGGTCTAGAATAAGTTTCTCCATTGGAAGTACTTTTGCCCAAGGATTTTGAAATAAACGTAATGTTTGAATTAAAATAATATAAAACCCAAACATAAGAAAAGGAACAGAACACAGTTTATGTTGCAGCTACTACAAATAGTAGCATCCCTGAGGCAATCATTGTTTGTGAGCATAAGGTTCTTAAGTAAAAGTTCTTGAGTTTTACTTTTCATGGGTTTTGACATTTAGCATGTACTTCGCCATAGCTACATTTATTTCTATGACAATAATTGGCAAACATTTAAAAGTTCCAACACTATCGTGTGCTTAAAGAAGTAAAATAAGAACGTATGAAGAAAAAAAATATCAGTGCAGAAATGTGATTTTGTATGGCTATGCAGATCGTTGTGGTAAATGCCAGAATTTGTATTTCAAATTACAATTTTTGTTCCAAGTGGTCCTTTGCCACTGTGGTGAATTATGGAGCCAACAACCCTTGCAAGTGCCCTTTTAAATTTCTCCATAGGGTGCCAGTTTGTTAAATTTCTCCTGACATTTTCTTGGATAAACTGTCAAAGAAACATTGACTTTATGAACTCCATAAGTTCATAAGTCACTTTTCTGGATGGAAATTGTGTTATGCATTTATGCCTATACTTGAAACTCTGGCAAATTTTCGCTACATTCTTGGTAGCTTTGCTCTCACTTGATGTATTTCACACATTTCTTGGTTATTGTCATGGAAATGAATATAGGCACAGTGAGGTACAAGCCTGAAAACAAGTAACAAAGAAAACTTGTACAAATAATAAGGAATGTCTTTTAATATACCAATAGAAAAAGGAAGGATCAGTTCATATCATGATGTCATGTCAGCAAAAAATATAAGATGAGAATGAGTTACACAGCATTTATTATTACACCTAACCATTAACTGCAACCTGAAAATCAAAAAAGGGAGGCATTTGTTCAAACCTTTTCTTACTAGTCTGGCTGTTTTGTATTTACTTTGTTCCCTTGTTTCATATTAAGCATTGTTAGTCGTGCTGATGTATTTTCATTATTCCAGCTTACAATATGAGAGGAAGTGACAAGGCCAGCTGAATTAATTCACAGTTCAACGTGACCCCTTCTCTGAATTCATCAGCACATCCACATCTCCTATTTTCTATCTCTCCATCTAGTTCAGCCTCTGTCTGGCAAAGACAATAAGAGGGGCAGATGAAGCAGAATTAACCTGACAGCTCTGTTTAATCCCACAATATCTCATTTATTTGAACAGTTTGTTTTCTCTGACTAAAAAGCTTCGAGCCGGCTCTGTTAATGGCATCATTAACTGCCAACTGTTTCTTTAGAGTAGAAAGGTGGGTATTATACCACTGGCACACAATCTCCTGTGTTCACTTTGTTTAGTGTGTTGCCCAAGGTCATAAGGGTTTGAGCGTAAGAAGCTACCACAGATTGTTGTTGTCGTTGCTTCCTAGCACAGTCCTCTCTTGCACATGAGATGAATACTTTTGTGAATAGCTTGAGAGACTCAAGGATGAAGATTGTAATCAAGCACAGGTGTATATGTTTGTTTTTTCAAGCAAGCCAATTTCATGACTGGACTTTTTGTATCTCTATCCCTCCAAAGTTCAAAACATATGTGCACATACATATTTTTGTATAGCTTCACAATAAGTGCCCAACAATTGCACAAAAGAATGAATGTTCAAGATTTGAGTCAAAATCAAAACATGTTTGGACACAGATTGACCAGTTAGACAGACTGAGGTTGCTCAACCCATGATTCTTACCACATAAAAGCTGCTCAATACACAGCAGCTTTTAAATACAATGTCAGCATTAATTTTCTTACCTTGGACTGTCACATTGTCACTATCCAGATAAGGGAACAAATCTTTCACGGTTTGTGACAGGGTTTCCTTGACATCAGCTTCACTAAATTAATATAAGTTTACTTTAATTTAAATCCAGACAGTGTCTGTCCATCAGTTTCACAATCATTACTTAAAGCGTATTTTTAAATAATGGTTAAAGACTGTATTTACTGTATCTTGAGGACAGTTTGACAATTAGCAAACTGGCATCTCAGTCTGTTTATAAGAAAGAAATTAAATCTATTTCCCCAAATGTTCTTCCATAAGTTTACAATGTTCGTGCTAATTTCCAGATTTCAAACAAATCTCAGAAAACAGAGGTCTTGCAGTTAGTTTCTTTAACCACACATGGGAGGACAGCAGTTTTCATAGTCAAAGTCACACTAGGAGACAGCAAAGGGATGGTAGAATTTGAGTCCTTAGTCTCATACTGAGTCCTCGAACATGACATGGAGGTGTCCAGTAAAATCTTCGGGAATCGTGGGGAGTCTCTTACAGAGCTGTTGCCCTCTGAATGGGAGCACACCAGTTCCCGGAAGCACTCTCTAAATCGCGTGGACAGCAGACTATAGATGATAGGGTTTACTGCAGAGCTTAGGTAGAAGAAGATGCCAGACAGGATGTGGACGTACTGATAAATATTGTGCATCACGTCGGTCCACTGGCTGACTGAGCTCCACAGAAGCCGCTCAATGTGGAAGGGAGCCCAGCACACTCCAAATACAGCCACAACAATTGCTGTAGGATCAAGCCAGACAGAGAGAAAGGTTGTGGTTATCCTTAAAGAATGCACTGCATTTCAAGGTATTAGTATTTGTTTAAAAGGTTTGGCTTGTGGGACATGAAAAAAATGTTTATCTAAGTCTTTTTCAACATATTTAAATACGAGTCATGGGCAACCTGGAGACAAATGCATTCATATTACAAATCTTGATAAAACAATGACTCATGGCAGAAAGAAATAATTATTATACATTAAAACTCCCGCATGAACCAAAGTTGTCTAATGTGTAACCTGAAAGCTTTTATAATAATAATAATGATAATAATAAGCACAGCTGTGTCTAAAGTGATAAACTTGTTTCTTGTTGTCTGAAAAGCAAATGTGGAAAAAAAAATCAACAAAGAAAAAGAAAATTCAGAAAGCCATTATCCCTAAATTATAGCTCTTGCTGAGTGAATATTTGAGCCACCACCTACCAAACATAAAAGAACAATTTGTCTATTCAAGAACCATTTTACTGAAAAGTAAAATGCTGTTACTTATCAAATGTGGAAGGTTTTATTGCATGTGTTTCAAAATGATGAAAAAACTGTTTTCCCTTTACCTTTACAGCAATTTAGCTTGAGGCAGAAAACAAAAATACACACATGCAAAATGTTCTTAACACCTACATGATTTGACAATCTATTTATTGCCAGTTCTGAATATTTCTCTTTCACAGTGCTTAGGTCTTGTCGTTCTTGATGCTCCCTTACATTCCTCACCTTATTCCCTATATGTTAATCTCTTATAGGTCTCTCTCTCTCTAAAAGAGGCTTAGTAGATACAGAATAAATGTAGCTATTTATTGTGTGGATATGCAACTGAAATAACTTGTTGTAGGTGGCATTTAAATATACAGTTGAAAGTCAATGTCTTAAATCATTTTTTCTCATTATCTGACATTAAGTTAGATTAATATCAAAATAATTTCTATTCACTAAATGAATAGAAATGAACGTGAAAGATATGTTTAAAAATCTTCTATTCCTTTATTTATATTCAGCTGTTTTAGAATCTGAACATAAATAAGGTAACAATGCCGTATAAAAATTTTAGAAAGCCAAAATGATGATTAAACATTCTAAGCTTATGATATGGTAATTTGTAAAACTTTATGTAAAAACGGTAAGCCTGAGATTTATTTTTTAAAGTCAAAACACCTCAAACACTCTGTCTCAGATGGAAATAAATCATGCAAGACGTCATGAATCAAACTGTGGGTCACAATAAGTCTGGTCCAACAGTTTCCAAATGCCCAAACGTGCCACTTTGTGCCCCAGAGAGAAACGTCTTTTGGTGTAAAAATACGAGAACAAAAACAAAAAACCTTGTGAAGATGCTATCTGAGGTAACTAAGAGAGTATTATTATCCATAGTGAAACAAACTGCAACATTCTGGAATGAAATGCAGCAGAAAGAGGAAGAAGCCATTACTCCAAAATTAACATGAAAAAAACAGACTACAATTTGCAAATGCACACAAGACCTTAATTTCTGGATAAAATTTGGCAGGATTGTTACATTTGGAGGAAAATGGGAGAACACACCACCCCACCTGTAAAACACAGGGTATAAGTATTATGTTGCGTGGTGTTTTGTTGCAGAGGGGACTGATTGGCTTCACAAAATAGTTGGGATAATGAGGATTATCTTAAAACATTTTCCACAAAGTTATGAACAAATGGGTCCTTTACATGGACAATGACTCTAAGAATACTGCCAAATTTGTAACAAAAAGATTTAAAGTCATCAAAGCCTGTTTTGGTTTGGTCATCAGGGCCTAATATTTGTTCCATAATTTTTGGGCATAGCTAAAAAGGTGTGTGCAAGGAAGCCAGTTTACAAACTTGACTCATGATACACAAGTTGTATCCAAAGAAATGGGCCGTAGTTCCAGAAAAATATGAGACACCACGGAAAAATCAAGAACAAATAGCAAGAGCAGGTGGTTAACAATCTAGGCTGTATTGGCTAGTCATATGCTTTTGTGGCCCTGTGTATATCCCTGTTTTTAATGAAAACCCATAAAGATCTACTTGTTTCAACATTTGTGGAATAATGTTTATGATTCATGCATAAAGATCTGCTTGTTACAGATATTGTCATAGCTTTTATTATTTTCTTTATGTAAGTCACTGTTTTTGGCCAACATACTACTTAGATAGCAAAATGAAAACAGGATATATTGATTTGAAATATAAACTTCTCCATTAAAAACCACAGCAGGTGGTGACATTTCTCCTCCATTGGAATGAAATCCATGTACGACTTGCAACCATTTCGCATTAGGAAGTGACTGAATTATTATTACTGTTAGGAGTTTTCATCACCTTGGCAACCAAACAGAGGAGAATTTTGTTGCTTTTGGCAATGCTTCTACCATATCCTGCACGGTTATGTGTTTGTGATCATTTCTGCCAGTTTTCTCAGTCATTATTTGCACTTAAACATAAATTTAAATGATTGGAAATAAGTGAAATAAGTTGAAGAGAGGAGGCTAACTGGTCACTGCAGACCTGGAGGTTGTTTGATCAATTTACAAATGAAAGAGCCCATTAGATGTTTGTGACGGGATGTAAAATTTGAATGCTGTGATTTATCGGTGTGAGAGTTTCTTCCAATGAAGTGATGGTTATACCTACTGCAGGTTGCACTGCCAGCAGGGCAAGATGATGATCTTCAAACTGAAATCCAATTTTAGCTTGTAATGGATAGGAGCTTAAAGGAAGATTCAATCTTTTAATACATTTATTATTTGTGTGAGTGGAGGATGTGTCTCTTCCTGCACATTTTATTTCTAATAATCTAAGACAAAACAACAGCAACTGTAGCTTAAAGAGAGAATTACTATGTTTGCTGTTTTAGTGTAGTAAATAAAGATTAAGGCTAGAAGGCAACCACATTGCTTTCAGACTTTCAAGAAATTTAAATTATGTTTCTTAAATCACTTTTTGTTTTTCTACATCCTAACTTTTTTTTGGTTGTAGAATCAATTAAATATTGTTTGTGTACTAATTTTTAAACACAATTTAAATTCTCACTATTTTGTTTTTTATTTGGTAACACTTTTTTGTAAGATAGTTTTCTTAAAAGTTGTGATACTGCATCCATAGTTGTTTGTATGTCTGAATTCCCAAGATTGTGCTAAAACTTATAAAAATATACTTTAAACCAAGAATTACAGCAATTTTTTTTCTTAATGTTATAGTGATATTGAAATACTTTTTATCTGTTTTTCACTAACTACAAAGCTCTAATCTGAAGAAACATATTCAAATAAAAGATCTGACAAGTGTTTTGTAGCTTTTTCCTATAGCACTAAACATTTATGACATTTATGATAGATTTTTTCTATCACATGTATGATAGAAAAAATTATGTCAATTTTATAATCTTTGTCTCCTTTAGAGTTGTTTTTTTCTATCAGACATGATTCACAGTTTCATTTCTCTGGGAGGGTAATCAATAAAGTAACACGTTTCTAGAAATACTTGACAAACGTTTTTTTTTTTTTTTTTCTACAGACCCTCGCTTGCTTATGAGAAAAACTCTGACTGGAGCACGGATACAGAGATGTGTTGTAAAACTCCCAATGATGTTCTATAATTGTGCTTGAGATTTTATTGGAATCTGTGGCTTGAGATAAAAAAAACTTCCTGAGATAACAGACATTCAGATTAAGTACTTCTGGAATTTGTGGCAACTATTATTCACATTATGTTGAAAGACAAGATGCAATTTAAAATGTTTCCAAAACATTTAGAGACGACATCAAAGGGACAGTATGATGTGAAATCGACTTTTACAAAAAACATGCCTGTTGCCTCCGACACTTCAGGCATATTTGAGAAATCAATGGGTTCTTTCATGCATGTTTGAGAAACAACACGCATAAAAGAATCCATGTTTGAGAAATTTTTTTATATCATGGCAGCCATTCAGTTGTGCAAAATGGCTGCCACGTTTGAGGTGCAGCTCCTCCTTGGAGCTGCAGTTTCCAAGTTTCTCAGCTTTCATCTCACAGAACAGCCACCCCCTACTCAGATCCTTCCGACTAAAACCTGGTGGAACTGCATATTACTTCTCAGTGCAACACTAGTAAAAACAATGGCAAAAAGAATTAATAAAAGAGCAATGCTTTGATGACTTCCTGAAGACTTAGTTTCAGAAAGAGCACAAATGTTTAAAGAGA
Organism: Girardinus metallicus; assembly: GCA_903067095.1. Lineage (NCBI taxonomy): Eukaryota > Metazoa > Chordata > Actinopteri > Cyprinodontiformes > Poeciliidae > Girardinus > Girardinus metallicus. The sequence goes on along the minus strand of CAEGAE010030712.1, from coordinate 15,457 downwards.
CAGATGCCCAATTTCAGGGAGTTAAATTACGAAGCCAATTTTCTTTTATGTCATATTTGATTTCATTTTTGTACCAACTGAGGGTTACAGTTGCTTGACTGTACTGTGTGCCTGGAAAACACATAATACAGAATAATCTTCCACACCAGTTTAAGGACTGTAGAGGATCCAAAACAACTAGTGTGTATAAATTATACTCACAGAGCATCTTGACCACTTGTCCTCTGCGCCCATTCTCCCCACTGATCCTTCTCCTGGTGTTCCTGCAGCCGTTCTTCCCCAGGTTCTTCCTGGCATACCGCCTTTCTCTACCAAGATGTATGCCCATCACAAGATAGAGCATGCTAATAATCATCATAGGAATGAAGTAGAAACACACAGTTGTGATTTGCATCACCAAGTTATAGATCCAAATGGGCTTGACCACAGCACATATGGCTGACTCCTCCATTCTCTCAGGCAAGTAAAAGAGGCCATGAAGCGAAGTGTTAGGAACAGCACACACCATCGACACTCCCCACACAATGGTGATGACACGTTTGGCATGCTGATTAGTTGAGAGGTATCGCGTTTTCAGTGGATGCACAACGGCGATGTACCTCTCCACGCTGAGTGCTGTGACATTGAGGATTGATGCGAAGCAAACTGTCTCGAAGAGGAAGGTCTTGAAGTAGCAGCCGCCCTCACCAAAGGGGAATGGGTAGTTCTCCCACAGGTCGTAAATCTCCAACGGCATCGCAAACATCAGCACGAGGAGGTCTGACACAGCCAGGCTAACAAGGTAAAAGTTCGTGGGGTTTCGCATCTTCTTGTGCTTTGCAATCACTGCACATGTGAGAAGATTTCCAGACAACCCAGTGAGGAAGATTAAAAGGTAAACTGTTGTCACAGGGAAAAAAAAGGGGGAACGCTTGGGACCGAGGACTTCAAAAAGGTTGATTTCTGTAAACTGCTCAACAGTATTGTTCCCTGAGCCATTGAATGGCATGCTAGTGTTGTAGAGTGGCGCAGACGAAGTGGAACCCTGCAATGAAAGCTCCATTTTAACAAAGAGGGCCGGATAAATAATGGGAGGTGACAAAAATCCCTTCTCTTGCGTCTGGTTTAGTTCAACTACTGGGACCTGAGTTGAAAATAAAAATAAAAAAAAGATCAAACATTTTTCTGATGATGAACAACCCAGAGACAATGTTTGCTGTGTTCAAATATATACATATATTTCTACTTTCATGGTAATGTTTTCATGCCGCAATTTTTTGTCAGGGAAAACGTCATCATAAATCATCCTGGAAGAAGTAGTAATCCAACCAAATATTTTTTGCAGTGTTTAAATAATGCACTGATTAAAACAATTTGTGATCCAAAGATGACAAACAAAAAAATATATATTTTCTACAAGTGTTTAGGTATAGAAACTACTGATATTATTCAACATTTAAAAAAAGTATAGAATTATTAACTTTTCCTATTAGGCTATACATTCATTATTTTTAAACTTATTTCTGATAATATTACCTGGTTGTTAACATAGAATCTGCTATGTCTAAAACAAAACATTTGAGTTTGCATAAACGTAATAATAAAGATTGTTGACACCATTAGAATAACTCACATTTAAATTATACCTGCATTTCAGGTTTTGGTTGTGATTTTGCAACAATTGTATTATTGCAATTGCTGCAGTAATACAGTGCCTATCACTCCCAATGTTAGGCATTTTCTGCTGATTAAGCCTGTTGCAAAAGAAACAGCAGACAGTGAACCAGCAGATTTCTTTGTGTGTTGGAAAAAGTAGCTTTTAATGGGGTTGAAATCATTCTCAACCGTTTGCGGCTCAAGACAATTGCCATTACATAGCTACAATGATATATGCTAATGACTTCTTCTGAAAGGTTAATTATATTGCCTACAGAGAGCAAATCTAAAATTGTCTGATACAATGTGATGGAGTAAGTAGCATTTAAAAACCGATTCTAAAATAATTTTGTATTTATGTGTAAAATCTTGAATAAAGTGAAATAAAAAGCATTTGAAATGGCTGGGTAATTAATGCAATGAGCATATCAATAAATAAATAACAAAAAAACATGCCCACTCTTATCTAATCACGTAAAGGTTACGAATGTTTATCTACAAGGCATACAGAGCAGAAAATGTTTAAATAAATCCTCACCTTGATGTTGATCTGCGGGTCGTTTTTTACTATGAACACGTTGTGCGGTCATGCTTGTAAATGGAGCGACAGTCGGAGCAAATAGTGCATGAATGGAAAAGTTGTTTCGAGTGGTTCGATTCCGTACAGAAAGAAAAAGGCAGACGGAGGGTCCACACAGAGAGAGAACTGCATCTGCTCTGCAGCTGTGCTCCCCTTTAGAGAGAGAAATTGCCTGGTGAAACAGAGGGGGAGCTGGAAGGAGCCGAGGAGAGAAAGTGATGAAGTCCAGAGTAAACGTATAATCACAGCAATGTAGTAAAAAACAATCAACAAAAATATTGATAATCCCCCACATTCTGAACTCGAATGCAGCGAAATGTTTTAATGACATTTTAAATTTACATAAAAAATGTAATGTCTGCTGAACAAACTTTTCATAAAAAACTTGACTACTTAAATACTTTTAAGTGTAGAAACCCTAACCTATGAGCGGGGCTCAGTAATTTCCGCCGTTGTGATGAAAAGAAAATTATAGCTTTCTCGTAATTATTAGACTGCTAAATCCTAACATTTTCTCAGAATTATGAGAAAGGGTCTCATAATTATGAAACATAACTAAGTTATAATTGCGTAATACTGTGTGATAATGAAGAAACATAAATAAATAAATAATGGGTTGAATATAATAATTCAACAATGTATGACAGATGTATGCAACACCAAATATAGTAGCAATAATAATATTAAGAATTTATATAATTTTGTATATTCCTTTATTCTTTTTGTAGCTTGTCCCTCAATACAAAGATAAAAAGTTATTGCAGCCCTTTTCATTGCATGTCATCAATATCACATGAACTTGACTGTCAGCTACTACTTTATATGTCAACTGGAGCTAACTTTCTGAATACTTAATATCACTCCACAGAAGAGAGTTCAGGTGGGAGATATTAAGGGTAGAAATCAAAAAGCCATTTTCACCAAACACAGGGTTGGTTGTTCTCAATGGTCTGTTTCACACAAATTTTAAAGAAATAAATTTTAATGTGTGAAATTTGATTTTGTGGATTTGATTTCCATACTAATATGGCATCAAAGCTAAATAGTATTATTGCCTGATTGCCACAGCATAAGATGACATTTGAGGAATTATTAATAAGGAGCTTTTCAAATAAGCATTGATGTTTTCCTCAGTTGAAAATTTATAATGGCTCCATTGACATTAATTTTACACTAGATGTCAGCAACAACTCAAATAATCCCCTCATACAAAAAAAAATTTTTTTCCTTTGAAGCTAAGTATATAAAATATATTACAATGTACCAACATGCAAACTTTCCTTCCATACTGGAATTGTCAGTGGCAGAATGTGCCTTTGCCACAGAAGAGACCAAGACTGAGCTTTGCAGCAACAAACACTTTGGGTGGGTTTGGCGTAATACTTATGTTAAATGTTTGAAAAAGACAAATTTTCCCAAAGATAAACATGGTGCAGGATCTATAGTTTTGTGGCCCTGTCCGTCTTCCAAAAGAATTTGAGTTCAAGGCATAATCTACTTCTCATGTTGCTTGTGCAAAAGAAAAAAAAAATTGAAATTGGGTTGTCACTTTTAGTAGAATAGCTACATAAAACACACAACAAAGCTCTTGTCACAAAATTAAGCTGTCCTGTGGCTATCAGACCCTATTCTATACAAAAAAAAAATAAAAAATGTAATCTGTAAAACGAGCTGAAGAGAAGAGTGCACATCTTTATCAGTGGTAAAACTGTCACTGCACTTAAGAGGATTTCCTAACAAGATCATGATAAGAACAGGAGTGAAATGACAGATATTTTAGACTTAGGAGTTCAAAACGTTTCACCTGAGTGAATTAATTGAGTGATATAAAATCCCAAGGTGTGTAGGGGGGGGGCTGCAATAAAATGGAGCTTTGGAAATAAAGATAAATAATGAGGAGATCTGTTGAAATGTCTGAAGCTGTTAATATATTTTGTGATGCTCTCTGGGTTTGTTTAAATCTATGAGGAAGTTTCTCTCCAAGCACATATATGAAAAACAGCACTACCAATGTAGTGTCTCTTGGATTTCTTCTGAGACATCCTATAACAGACTTCTTGGCACAAGTTAATTAAAGAACAGAGAATAGACATTTTTTTCTTTTTTTTTATACTTCTGACCTTTAATTAAATTCAAACTGACTGGAGTGCTTGCTTCCTTTTGTCTGCTTTTGTTGGTTGTTTATGCTCCTGATTTGCAATTGTGATGTGTATAATTAAATATCACTGGATTTAAAGGTCATATGCAGCACCAGTTTTGTGGTTGAAAAGAGAAACAGGTAAATGATAGAAAAGGCATCATCTGACTTATATTTTGTAAATACGTGTCCTAAGCCAAGAGATCAAACATAATTTTGAAATCTCAAGTTCATTTGAGGCAACTGGATTTCTTTCTTAACCTTGATAAAGAAATGTTGATATTTTAAACAAAACATAAGCCATAAAAACAATTAGCAACATAAGATATTATGTTCTGTCAAACCTTCATATGTCTCCAAAACGTAAAAATAAACACAAGGAATAAATAATTAAATTCTAAAAACTGTATAAAAGAAAGTTTGGTGCAGGCTGTCAGAGACAGTTTGTCAAGACACTGAGGAATACAACAGTGGCCATTTGGTTGACTGTCCTCTGATTTAGAGTCACACAGAGATATTAAAAGCATCTCAGCCTGATCTCAATCTTCCCCACTGAAGCTCCCTGCACAGGGACCAGGCTTTGTCTGGCCAAAAACTGTATCCAAGATTCTTTTTAAAGGTTGACTATAGAGCACCCCCAACGCCTGTTTCATGAATGAGCTTTCCTTAGTCATATTTGTTATTTCAAAGCTGATTGGCAGGTCATAAAGAAAAGCCTTAAAGGATGATTTAAGCCCTGCCTCCTCATTCTTACTACTGCACTAAGCTGCTCTTTAAACACATCTTTTACTGTCTTAAGTGGGACTTCCTTCTCCTAAATAATCTCCTAAAATATTTTTTTAAAACCTCAGTTCAGTCATTACCAATGTTTTGGACTTTGTGTCCTAAGTGTTGTAGGAACTACTTTCATTTATGAACCATAACATGGACAGATGTGGATGTTCTGGTCAGTTGAGCTTGTTTAAGTGGAAGTATAATTTAATCAACTTCCACTTAAACAAGTTCAAAAATTATATGGTGATGTGTTTTTGCACACAAGGTATGATTTATTTTGTTTTAAATAACCATAATTTAAATCACAGGTGAAAATTTCTCAACAAGTTAAAAAACTTTTTTCAAGTAAAATCTTATTAGATCTAAAAACCTGAAGAGGATCTCTGTTAAAAGCTCAGAATTTACTTCTTATCTTGACTGCATCTGAAACCAACATGAGTGAGGCCTGTAAAGGGGATTCGTTTAAAACAAGCACATCTCACTGCAGCAGCTTCCTGTAAATTAAGCATGCATTTGGAGACTCCCTTCTTTTATAGTCTTTTATCAAGACTGTCAGACAATTTATTTATATAAGCAGTAGATGTTTTTCTCCAGTACATAAATATATAAACCCAGTACTATTGTTCATTTTCTCAAATTAATTATATTTATGTTCATCCACTGATATGCAGTACCTGCTATGAGGGGTTGCTGATGCCTCGTCCGTTCAGTTATTCCATGTCAGACTATCTGTTGTCCACAGACTGCTAGAGTTCCTGCTGTACTCATCCCAAAAACATTAAATTATAACATATATATATATTATAATTTCTGTATGTAATTGTTGAAAAAACTGGTATGTTCCACTATCTGTCTGATGGACTTTATTGCGCCCTCAGTTATTATCAGCATTATTAAATTGGTGGTGCTCTCCCCCTGGCAGCAAAGGTTACACAAATATAATGAACTGAAAAGCATTACTTTATACACAAACATTAGGCTGCTCTTTCTCTAATGATTGTAATGAAGTTTGACATAATTTGACATAAAGTGAGCTCACACTGAGGCATTTCAGGTATTCTATTCATCCTAATTTAAAATTAAGGCTTTTTTTTAAAATTTCCTTTTTCATTTAAAAATGTCTGAAAAAATAGAACTTTAGCTATTGTGGGTCAGTTCTGTCTGCAGAAACTAAAAAGGTTTATAAACACTGATTTTGCTTAAATCTAACTTTATTTTATTGATTATTTCCATATGTTTAATTCACTGAATTTATTTAGGTTTTTTTCCTACAGTTTCAGTTTTTCAGGATTTGCAGTGTTATTTTGTGCACTTGCAAACTACAGCAACTTTAAGAGAGGTAAAGACCACTGAGCCCCTGGTCTGAGAAAACTAATTGAGGTCCTTCACACCTGCAGTGTACTCTCTGAAAGGGCAAGACAATTCAATAATTTCTGAAGAATAGAAAACACATTTTTAAAGACTTTTTGCCATTACTCTAATCTCCTTCAACACTCAATTTCTAAAGAACATTCAATCTATCCTTAATAGATTGAATGGAGCTGGATATACATTCAAATTTAGGTGATTTAGTTTTAAGCCTTTACTAGCATGAAGTAGAAAGACAGAGAAACAGTAAGAGCAAGGAGAGATTTTAAGATAAAGCAGACAACTGCCTCATGTCTGAACGACCAGACCTCGTAATGATGGTGACCTGTTACATTTAAATTTAACTTAACAAGTAGTTATTTTATCAGAATGACATATAGAACCCTTGTTGTTGATGCTTGACCTTTGGGCTAATTGGAAGCACAAATAGTTTGAAGCACTTATTGATAGCAAATCAGATGAAACATCAAACAATAAAATCCATAAATCCTCATCTTGCAAATGTTAATAAAATGTTACCTATTACACATTGTGTCGTTATATTTTACCAGATTGATTCTGGACAAGAAAATATTACAAGAACAAGTCTTAGATGGAGAGTTGGAGCAATATTTAACTTGAAAACCAACACATAACTACAGTTAAGACGAAAGTGATTCTATAGACATTTATATTTGAGAATAATATTTAATTTTACCTACAAGTTTCATCAGATTGTCAGGAATATCAATGCTTTCAGTGGGGTGGAGTCTTTTTTGAGACTGCTAAACTAGTGAATTGTGACGGGAATTAAAGAGGCCTACTCTAAAAAACTTGGACCTCCACATCAAAGGAAAATTGGCAAATATTGAAAACTGACAAAAATGTGCTCATTAATTAAAAAAAGTGTTTGACTGTCGTAATGCCAAAAAAGATTTTTCTACTGACTGTTGAGAAGAGATGAATATTTTAAATAAACCATCTTTATTGTCAAAACTGATGATCCTTTTTATTATGGTTAGAGATATTCCTTTCTCATTTACCATCAAAAATGAACTTCTTGCCTGAATGAAAACAATTATTAATCTAAATATGCAAGGAATATGAATAATTTTGTGCTTAGCTGCACATGCAATTATGATGATAATGGAAAGTCCCTTTCTTAATGTAAGTCCAAAATCTTAATTGATCTCCATCACCTTCTGCTGTTTGAATACTTACAGAAAGCTTTCAAAGTTTTACTTTAATATGACTGACAGGTGTTGTTATACTAACATGTGCGCTGTAAAACTGAATAAAACAGTGATGTTGAGCAGTAAAAGCAAACTATTTGCTGTGTGAAGCTGGAGAGCTCTCGGGAGGTTGCACATAAACGGTCACAAAAATGTTTTTGTTGGGAGTGAGTCCATTACAGGCTGAACTAAAGTCTAAAATTAGAACAAAAAATAAAATACAATGGACATTTGTACAAAGGATGAAAATAATCAAACTATGTCACTGAAAGAACGTAGAACAACCATGATGTTTAACAGATTATTTTTATTCCTTTCCAAGTTGTTGCTTTTTTTTGGACTACATAACCATAAATATATACTTTTCTATCAACCAAATAGAATTCTTAAAAAAAATTGATAAAACTGATGTTGCTCCAAGATGCTATAAATAATTACTGCATAAATTACATTTATTGTAGCCGTAAGCATTATTTTTGCATAATGTTCCATTGTGATAAATGTGAAAAAAGTCCCTATCGAGTACTGTTGAGGTGAAAAATCCATCCCTCGGGTGGGTTTATTAATATCCTGCACATACTGTTAGAGATTACAAATGATACACTGTTGAACAGGTCAAAGTGAGAAGCTCTGACAGAAACCAGGCAGCACATCAATTTCACAGAAATAGTAAACGGAAAAAAAATCATAAACATTAAAGAGCGTGCGAGACTCTCTGGATCTTTGCTTGACTGAATGTTATTTCTCCAGGGGAAAACCTGGCCCAGACAAGTTCCCTCTGGGAATGTTTAAAAACATTAAAACAATAATATACCATGACAACCATCAGATGAACAAGGACAAAAAATAGTAGACAGAAATAAAATTTACCCAATATGGAGAACCAATACATAAATGACAAACTGCCTCTGACAAGTCAGCCAAAAGTTGTGTTGTTTAAGGCTGCAATGCATTTTGTAAAGCATGTTGACAACGCAAGAAAGAAATATGTGCTTTCCTACGTCCCACATAAGAAATTTTTTTGATAAAATAAATAGTTTTGCCTTTTTGCTGTCATCACAAATAGTGAAATAAAAAACCATTAAGTAAACATTTTTCCCCCGACACTTTGCCACCTTGCACTGCCAACAGAGGGCACAGTTAGTTCATCATAAGAAGGTAATCTGCATTACCTTTTGTTTTGCAGATAATCAAATTATTTGTGATTTTCTTGGAGAAAAAAAGTTGAAAAAGTAAAAATTTCTACAGCAATATGTCATAATTTCGTATTTAGCATGTAACATTTCAGAGAAGCCTTAAATTAGCTATTAGCTTTGACAAAGGACGGTAAGTGTATCAAAGACCATGAGGTTTGTAGGAAAAAGCATGTCAAAGAATCCTGAGGAGATTCCCACAGAGATGTTCTTTTCTTTTCCATCTTTAAATTTTGCTCACATGGCTCCCATCATTTTGCATCTAACTACAGCAAGTAATAGTAACCCATTTCTTTTACTCATTGGGTTCTTCAGTACTCAAAACAAGACTGACTCATTCCCTGTGTGGCCTAAGAATATTGCTTTACGCCAGTTTATGTGTAAATAGTGTAGGAGTATAGCACGTAAGATAGTCACTTTATCAATTTTCTTTCAAACTGAGGGAAGAGGTTCCAGTTCCTGAGAAACAGGACTGACCGTCTAAAGAACAGTTTTCACTGAACACTGAATACGGTGCCTGCTGCTATAAAAACAAATCACCACACCCTTTTAAACACTTGTGACCATGTGACTTTGCTCCAACTTGCAAAGTGTATGTCATTCTGTTATTTATCATCATGATTGTTCCTTGCTGTTGGTTTTATATATGTATATTTACAAGCACTATTTAGTGGCAACTGTTCTTTCATCATGCAATAGTATAATGGCAATAAAGGCTTTGAATTTATATTATAGCTTTTATACTTTGAGAAGTTTAGAAATAATAATAATAAAAAAAACAAGGACAGAATTACACAAAAGCAACACTGTATTTCTGTTTATGGTACAAAATAATCTGTAGAGAATCCAATCAGTTTTTACTATTAAGAAAAAAAAATATGTTATTCTATGAAGGTATAATAAAGCATATTGATTCAGTAGAATGCTGTGTCATTATAAATATGATTTAACTTTGTTACTATTTTCATATATACACATTGTCTGTTTTGTGTTTAAAGATGTATCTATGTAGATAGTTGATTGATGCTTAGCTGCTTATGGTGTAAAGAATTAACTTTTGAGAGAAGGGGTAGACAACACAAGACTATTTTTCTGAAAATTACTCCTTTTCATTCAAAACCTTTGCTTATGTCAACGTGTGACATGTTCATTTTAAAGTGTAAATGAGTGAAATAAACAAATGTTTGACTAGTCTGTAGAATGATTTGAACTGAATTGTACATCACTATTTCCTCTTGATAGAAAAACAGCCAAAGAAAGAAAAATGGTTCCTCAAAAATTCCTACACAGCGTTTCTTTCTACAAAGCTGATGAAATACGGGACAGCTCTCAAAGGAGCTTGAGGCAAAATTAGCTTCACACTGATAGGAGGAGGTGTGGGTTATTCATGCAGCAAATTTCAGTTGCACAGAAATTAAACCTAGTTAGTTAGCAAAGGTGGTTGTAAAGGAGAGCACATTCCCTATCTTCCTAGTGTAGCTTTGATTTGGTCAGAAATTGTAATTGGAAGTTCTGTTAATAAGCACAAAGAATTTAGAAGTGCATTTTTACATGGTGATGTCAGATTGATAAACTGTTATGAAAGGTTTTATTCACAAAAAACATCAGACCAGTTCCTAGAATGTGGGAGTGAGTACAAAAACATACCTCCACTAATATTGGTGTGAAGTATGGCGCTAATCATTCCTAAAACCTTACTTTGTCTGTTTTTCCTCAAATATTCTGTTGCAAGTGTTTTAATATAGTTTGCTAGAGATGAAAAATGTGGCTATGTGGCCTCACAGCACAATGTGAAGGTTAATTATTATACGGTTATTGGCCTTTTTTTGCATAGTTTTTGCATAGTTGCAAAAAAGATCCAAAATAAACCTTTATGTTTTTCTAACATACTTGGACATAGATATTTAATTTTAATTTAACAACACAAAAAGTTAAGTTTTATAAATAAGCAATAAAACAAATGAAAGAAAAACCTGTTTTATTTTATTTTTATTTATAACCTAATTAAAAATACACATATACATATCAATCCTCTCTGTGTGCAAGCTGGATCAGGGACAGAAATATGATCATGTGCGCTTAAGTACAATAAAAGCACACTATAGTGCTACATTTGACACAAATCACTGAACAGATAAACATGCTATTCATCATTTCTTTAAGAGACCTTCTGTTATGTTTCTAAATGGACACATTTGACATGCAGCTCCAGTTTCAACAGTTGTCCTTGTCAGTTGTCTGAAGCAAACCAGGGGCAATGTGTTCAGTCTTTTACGGTTACTAAAGGAATGAATTCATTGTTCTGAGATGATCACTCACAAAAACGCCAGCAACACTGTCTCCTTTGAAACTATTGTTTACACAGATAAGTATTACACAAAGCCTGGATTGCTCCTTTAAAAGGCCTTTTAAGGTTTGTATTGAGACAAGCTTTGTGCAGCCTTTAGCTTGTGTTCAGCCTGGTGTCATTTACCATTGACCCCAACACTGAAGGCAATACTACTGGAAAGAAATTACTTTGCACAAAGTCATAAACAAAGACTTTATATGGCATAAAACCAGGAACCATGGTAACTGAATAATGGTAATTGTCCTACTTTGTTTGGACCAACTCAGTGAAATGACATGCAAGACTTTAGAGCTCAAGGCATCTGAGTCTTCATCAGTTAATCAATTTCTAATATTTTGCTTACTATTAGCATGCCCCCAAAACAAAAAAAAAGAACAAGTGTTCTTTTTTGTGTGTGTTTTATTTTTCAAGACTTAGTAGTTGAAAAGACTACTAAGCTTTAGAAATAAAGAGCGGTCGACCTTCAGAATTGGAGTTTCAACCCGTCATGACATTTTTATTATATAAACTGAACCGATTCCACATTTATTCTGTTTAAGTGTGTGTGCATGGTTGGGTCTCTCTTTCAAAATATGAGATCCGTTCTCTAAACAGCTAAAATCCAATCGTGAATAAATCTGTCATATAAAAGAAGTGAAAGAGTGAATGTTCCACCTGCTCACAAGCAATGGATTTCACAAGAAGTATAAAACTCTTTATTGATTTAGGAAGAGTAAATATCACATTTTCCCACAAAACTATCTAAAGTACTGCCACTTTGTTTACAAATGTGAGCCACTTTTACCAGGATCTGCAGATTTATATATTCTAATAAATGGAGGTTCTATCTTTTAACCAGAAGATATTGTTTTTCTAGTGTAACTAATCTCTGTTATGTTGTTGTCCAGAATTGTTTCTATTAATATTTTACTTGAGTGGCTAAAATTGAACAATTTCTGTCTAATAGACTGACTTTTGCACCTTTTGATAATTGGGGGCAATAAATTCATATAAATAATCAATATGTAACTGAAAAGGCAACAAAGATGGCTTTTTCCAACACTTACAGCTCCAGTTGTGGTGAATAAATCCACTAATTTATTAGATTTACCTCTCCTTTATGGGTGGCTGTACATGTTTTTATTCTATTTAATTAATTATAACTAAGGAATAATATGGCACATTTGACAGAATTTTTTAATTATATTGGTGTATTCAAAGCAAACTCTTTCTGGGAATCCCAGCGGAGCTATATCTGGATCTTATTATCATAATGTCTGGTAGCTAACCCAGATCACAGTAACACATGTAGGTCACGCAGACGTAAACAAATTCCTTAACAGAAAAACAACGCAGTCTGTGAATCACTTAGACCGTGATCCACGTGCAGCTGCACTTGCGCTAAAGACTTCCAATCAGTGCAGCTAGATAATAAGTTACCTGGTCAGATAAAGGTTTCTCAGATTATTTGTTGCTAAGTATGTACTGCTAGACCTTTTTATTAAGTTCCTAAAGCATGTGCAAACATTTCATCACCTTGCTGAAACGAAACAGAATGTCAGAAAATAACAGCGACAATCAGTCAGAAAATGATCAAGATCCAGGGTTTTTCTCCAAACAGTTGAAATCATTTTTATGATCTTTAACCTTTTATTATAACTCTTCCAATTAATATCAGCTATAATAATTACAAATTTCTGAAAGTTTAATTATTATCCTAAAGTGTGATAGTTTTCTCCCAGTATAACCTCTTTTTGTGGCAAATTGATTTTTCTCTGTTCATTTTGATAGAAGCAAATATTTTTACACTTCAGTTTGTAACTTGTGAAATTTGATTCAGGATTAAAACTAAATACAATGTGACGAGCACAGTTTTCTGCTGCTGTATTTTCTCCTGCGTAAGGTATAATAAAGGCACGCCAAAGTGATGAGAAAAATATTGAAAAGATAAAACATCAACACATATGACGTCTAGGCAGTGGATAAAACATATGCAGAAGATTTATTGGGAAGGAATAGGTCAGCATAAAATAAACCTTACTCTCCTATAAATCTACTCTGCAGTGAACCATTCAGCCTTACAAGTCAGTTTATGGCTTCTCTGTAAAGACGCCAATGTTTGTCTTCCAGTCTAATAAACTTAAATGTGAAAGCCGTCATTAGCAATGAATCTGATGTCCAGTAACCTTTAAAGTATTGGTGATATGGATGATGGATTGTGTGAGAGGTCTACAACAGAGGAGAAGTTGTAAAATAGTAAGAGCAGTGTTTGTATACACTTCACATCTTACGTGCAGATTGTATGTGCTTCACTTTAGTTATTTGTGTAAATCCAATATTCATAATATTATTTTTATTATGCTCTGCTAAAGATACCAAATGGCTCAGCATGTACAGTACAAAGCATAAATTGCACTTTCATTTTAGTGGCTATAAATAGAAAAAAAAACCTTAAAAAATATATAACAAGTATTAAAGGAAGTTTATTGAGAAATTTGACTTTACAAATAAAATACAAAAAAGATTACCAGATTAACACCTGGTTAGTGTAACTGTGATATGGCAAATCTTTTTACAAACTCAGGAATCTATTTTACTTTTACTCTTCTAAAACAAATATATACACAAATTACATTTTGCAAATTAGTCTGCAGTTTATTCCAAATGCATACAACAAGTGGTATGGTTTTGTGTATTGATTTTTTCATGTCAAGATTTTTCTTTGGCTAGTCAATAATTTCACTTTTAGATTGCCTAGAAGCTAATATACTTGGTCTAGGATTGAAATGTTTCTCTTTTAAAGAATTTTATGGAGCTCCCTCTGCTTTAAATATGTACCTTTTAATTACAATAGTACAATTTGATATTCTGGGGTTTCTTTCCTGAAGTCAGGATGCTGAACTGTTCAATAAATAATCATCAAATGGTTTTCTACAACAAAAAACAACAGGGTGAGAAGTTTTCATGGATTGTTCTTTAAGACAATAAGGTGATGGGTAACGGAAATATGCAATGTATTTTTTATTGTTTTATATAATATAGTGTTGCTCTGTTTTAGTCTTGATGGTTCAACTATCATTCTTCTTATTATGATAATCTTTTTTATGTCTATTCAGTGATTCTTGAGAAGAGGGACAAAATGGGTTTCAATTTTCTCCTCCAAAAAATTTAATTATTCCTCAAGCTTATGTATTCAAATACGACAAATAATGTTTTTTAAATGTAAAGATGCTAAGGTGCAGGTTCCCAGTTGCAATTTTTTTTTTTGAAAATTACATTTTTAATGGACCTGACCCAGAACTTTGTCATCACCATTTGACAAAAATAAATATTAAATTATTTTTTAATGAACCCATCAGTGATAATTTTACTCAGTTTTACAGACAAATGCCTCTCAAAAAACAAATGAAATATTATTTAAAACAAAAAACAACATAAAGTCCATCTGACGGAGTTGACAGTGCATGACGGAGTTGACGCAGAGCCTGAAGGTGGTGACAAACTAGTGAGTAAAATGAAATACCTGATGCATGTGAAGTAATGCCATTTATGTAAAATACATTAAAATGAATTAAGTGCGATTTGTCAACAATATCACTGAATGAGTCACACTGTCAATTAAAAACTCTGATGGAGTTGACAAAATGCCAAACTGCCTCAATTTATATGATGTTATTCTGAAGGAGGTCTTATTGTAGCTCATCAGGTCCATCAAATCTTTGCAGTATACCAAATTTAAGCATTTATTTAAAAAAATGTCATCAAAATTTTGTAAATTGTCAGTTATGGTGTTGACACATCATGGTTGTGACGAGCAACTTAGGAATAAAACAGAAGAAAAAATTAAAGAATAACATATGCTAACCAGAGCTGCTTAGCCCTCTTAACAAAGGAAGAGAAAGGAAGAGGTCACGGGGTCCTCAGAAGTTCTGATGTCCCCCAATAATGCCTGATTTTTTTTACATTCTTTTTATGTCTGACGGTGTTGACAAAAACTTGGGACAAATTTCAATTGAGTTGGAAAATATATAAAAATGATTTTTAATTGAATTTATAGACCTTTTTCACGACAACCGGAAGCTGCATCTGATAGGGCTGGGGTACTTCCTGTTTTATTGGCTGTATTTCAAGTACGTTTCTCCTCCGGTCCTTTTCATCATCCTTACTTAATTTGCCAGCACTTTCTTTCACTGATGAGGAGGAAATCGCAGCGGCGAATTCGCCCAACAA
>CAEGAE010030689.1:0-10099 GCA_903067095.1 Girardinus metallicus | reverse complement strand
TCAGATACAGAGGTGGTCATAAATAGTTTTTTGATACACCCCTCCATAATGAAAAGTCTACATTTTAAATAAAGACTGCAAAAGGTTAGCTTGTACGTTTCAGCCCTTTACCAAAAGGTTGTGTCAAAGTGACTGTCAAACTCAAGTTAGCAATCTGTAGTTGCTAACTTTGTATTCTTCCTTTTGGATTCAGGAAGGTGTTGATATATGGACATGGGTGTTAAAGCAGAAACATGCTGCTGCAAGAGATCAAGGTGCAGTAAATGAGATTTAACATTTACATTCATAAGGCTCTATTACGTGACAGCAGAGAATCATTTTTCATAATACATCAATTATTCAACATTGTTTCACTTTCTTAATTAGGTTTATTTTACCTTTACCTACAGAAGCTCTCCTATATTGTTCCTGTCAGTAAGTTGTGGGTCTGACCTTTTTGTCTGTTTCATATATTATGAATTAAAGGGAACCATGCAATATTTAATCACTTGTGGGAATTGAGCTGCTGATGATTATCTTCCCTTTTCTGAAGAGCCTTTGATTAGAGGAACTTCAGCGTGATAAGCAAAAAAAAAAAAAAAAAAATCCCCCTCCAGAGCGCCGCTGCGTTCATTATGTCATCACACGTGTACACAGAAATTAGTGTGCATAATTGTTTGCACTTTCAGTAAAGTGTTTCCCCGCTCCATGTCGATGATGCAAAGTGGTTTGTCCTGAACGAAAGTGAATAATTAGTGAATTCCTGCGGTGGTGTCTGCAGCCTGGCTGTTGTGTAACAAAGGTGGCCTGCTTCTATTAACCCTTACGTGTGCCATAAACAGGTCAGCACTCCGGAGAGGTGATTATTCTCCAGCCTGGTTAATGGTCCTCACTGACAGCATTTAATGAAAATTAATGGCCAGCTTTAGGACACGGTGCACACAAACTGGAAGTCTACTTCTTGTTTCATTGTGCACTTATTTCCATTGTTAAACTTTGCTTCGAATGTGGGAACAGCAGCTCGCGCTCGCTTCATGAAGATTCATTGGCAGCTCTGGGAAGCCACTGATGAAGCTGTCTGTGTTATGTTGTTGTTGCTGGGGTTTTTTTTTTTTCAGAGAGCTGAACACAACACTACCTCAGTTTAGTAGCTGGCACCCCGGCATAAGAACAGAATATTAGGACATTTAATACACTTCATTAGGTTTCCATTATATTTTGCTTTGGGTTATGGGCTGAAATGAGCAGTCAGATTTTGCCTGTTTCTGTCGGTGATATGCAGACAGCAAGATGACATGATTAAGGGGTCATTTGGTTAATTGCACAATACTGCCAGAATGCAGCATTCCTGGATAGGAAATAGATGCCAGCGGCACAGTAATTCAAGCAAGTCACATCAGGAAGACAAGCTGAGCAAGTTATGATTGCTTTTAGCTTCTTGTTATTGTCATTTTGCACATAATGTCCGCAATAGGGTACGCTTTATTTTTGCACGAAAGTGGATGAAAAGGGAGCAAAGCCAAAAAGCAGGAGGGCTGAGGAGGACACAGTTGCTATTTGTCACATTTGCGGTCATGTGCCACGTGGAAGAGAGAGCTCAGAGGTTTTATGGGCATTATTGTGCGCCAACCAAAATGTAATCAAAAGACATTAATGGCGCAATTAAATTGAATTCCTGTGTAATCTCGAGAATAAAGTGCTCCAAGGCCGTGGCGGGAGCAGACAAATATCCCTCACTGCATCCTCATCTGTATGAAAGCGGTCCTCTGCGGCTATCCCCCTCGTCTCGTGTGCCCCGGCCCCTTTAATCTCTGTCGCTCACACAGCCTTCCTCTCTGTGCAACCTCCAACCTCCACTCCCATTTTATCCCTCCGACTCACCGTTTTCCAGTCATTCGTCTCACCAACAGCCCCCTCTCCACCCCAACCCCCCGCCTACACCGCTCTGAGCCAACACCAAGGCAAGACTGCCATCTCCGGTCAGGACGTCGTTCTCCTGATGCCATCGTCCCATCTCCGTGAGTTTGATGCTGGAGTTCGCTTTATCCTTGGGAATGTGTTCAAACTGAGCCAGGTAGCGTTGTGACGAGGCTAGACTGCCATCTACTGGCTGGCAGAAGGATTTCAGTCCTCCATATTTTTTTGCAACAAAGACCGAACAACACTGCCACCTGCTGTTACAGTTGACTGATTTATCAGCCAATTTCTTTTTTTATTATTATTATTGTTATATCAGGGATTAAAAGGCAGGGCTTATCTCAACTAACACTATGTGAATGAAATGCAATAATTATGACTATAAAACTGACACATTTACCATCAATAATATTTTCTGTTAAGTAGCATGAGTCATCTGTCAAATTGGCTGTTTTTGTAATGTATTAAAGGGGAGAAAAGAAACATAACTAAATGAGTGAAGTTACATCTGAAGACACAAAATTACACATCAAGGAGGACTTTCTATGGGGATGAAAAGCAAAGTGTGCACAGGCTTTTTAGGCAGGAGTCGCTCATTCGCTTGTAAGATCCAGAAAAGAGATTTAGTTCTATTGGATGAAAAACATGAAGTTCAGGGGAGAAGTAACTGGAAAGACGGACTCAAACAGCTAAGCAACATTAAGCAGCAGCTCAACCTACAGTTAATGAGGTTATTTTGTGTTGATGTTTTTCTTCTGATTTTCAACTTAATTGAACTGGTGGAACTGCTGGGTCTAATTTTTGGAAGTGTTCTTGAGTATAAGCAGTTAATGCATGTATATGTCTTATTCACAGAGTCCCATCACAACACATCATTGGGGACATCACTGTGACTGTGTTGAGTTTTGCTTTTCTTTAAGTCAGCTTTCGCTTGTACTTTGCATTCATGTCCTCATAGCATTTTGAGTAGAAATTGTAAGTCTAGCAGTCGTGCTGCGTCACAGTAAAGCATATGCTTTTTCCTGCAGAATGTGTACAAAGCAAATAATTCTCTCAATGAAATGCATCTTAAGTAGTACACCTGTGCTTTTAATAGGATTTCAGTGCAAAATTTTGCTGTAAGATAGGCATAATTAGATTGGAGGGTCATTAAAAATACACGGCAAAGGGGAGGAATTGAACATCATGCATTGAGCTAAAAGCACAATTTGTAATAACTGCACTAAATTATTCTAATGCCAGATGTCTGCCTGACACACACTTAGCAAATTTAAACATGAAAATGATTCATGATAAAAGAGAAGAGGAACAAAAACAAGCAGAACTCGGTATTATGCAGGACTTGAAAAGAAAAAGACGTTTTAATTTTGTTTTTCTTAATGTGCATAAATTAGAATCTAACATGTTTAAAAAAAATCTCTGGAATCTAAATCTGGGTCAGAAATTGTATTTCTGATGTGTGTGTGTGTGTATTGTATGTGCAGGTAATCTGTGAGGTGCAGAGTGTTAAATCTATGACTTTTCTGACCTTTTTAAGACCATTTTCTGCTTAGAATCTAAGACAGATAAAAATTAGACCATAAAAAAGCTACGTGAATTGAGTTCACATTCCAAAGATTTCAAAGCTTTCTTGCCAACATCTTTAGCTTCCATCACAGATTCTGCATCAAATTCAAGCTGGGACCTATTCGATGAATTATAATATTATTAAAAACTTACTTTATTCTTGTCACTTAATTCACTCAGTGAAACACATTATGTTTTCAAGCCTTCATCTCTGTTAATTGTGATGATTTTTCTAATTACTGCTAATGAAAACACGTCATTTAAGATTCGAATATCGCAGTCCTAATACAGAAAAAATGACCAATTGAAAAGTGTGTTAAATACCAGCTTTAAGGTTACTTTAAAAGGCACCTTCAGTTAAGAAAATGAGCCTGATTGGAATATGAAGACACACACATACACATATCTAATAAAGAGAGAATATAGAGAGCAGTAGTAGTTTCTAGTAGAAATTGGCTAAAATGTGTCTGGAAGCCCTTGTTGGCATGACCAAATATGAAGGGCAGAAAAAGTGAGTGAATTTTGCGAAAATTGAGAGTAAGGACTTCTCTTCATCAGCAAAAAACAGTGTTATTTCTCTTTTCCCTGGGATTAAAATACAAGGCTATATGTCAGTATGAAATATCAGATATTTGATCTTATTAATTAATAGCAGTTCTGTTGTTTTTCCACTTTCCTGGATTTGTCTGTGATAAGTAGATGCAGCCGAGGAGCTTTGCTGGGTCTTGTTTTTTTGAGATATTTGTGAAATGGAGGGAGAATATATCTAGTTTTCCACAAAGAAGATTCACAAAAAGGTTGTGAACCTTTAGATTCAGCTGCTTTACTCTGATAGCACTAAGTAAGTTCCACCCTAAACAATCACTTTCAGAATTTACCCAATCTCTAAAGAGTACGCTCTCTTTACAAATTGGAACGCAACCTAATTATAAATCCTGTTTGACCATTAGCAGACAGGATGCTGGCGACATCATACTGAAAGGAAGGAAACACAGAGAGGTTACATGAAGGAAGCAGGAACTCTGAGAAACAAAAGAAGAATTCAGCCAGGGATAAAAACTCATTCTATCTCAGTAGTAGCATAAACGAGTAAACACAACTAGAGGTAAAAATAATCAGAATATGTCCAACTATCAATTTTATTACTGAATTATTCTTCCACTAGAGGGCGGAATTGTGTCGTCTTAGACGTTCAGTCTTCAGTGTTCATTTTAATCTGAGTTCTGCACATTAATTACACTGACTGTTGATCCTTTCTTCAAGTGAGTCGTTAAAATTGAGATTTGTGCCCAACCTCAACCAGATAGCGGCTAAAAGAAGAACTGTGGACATTTTTATTTACTCAAAATAAAAATAAAATGCAATTTACTTGTTATTTTGTGAAATTAAACAAACATATTGCAAACAGTATTTTGTTGCTTTTGTTGGAAAGACAAGGCACATGAGGTGAATTGGATAAAATTATGGAATTTATGCCTGATATTACTTAAATGTGAATAATTAAAACTTTTTAATTTTTTAGTTATGAACTTCCCTACACCTAAAAAGAAGGAACAAAAAAAGAAGACCAGTTTTATCTTTTTTAGACTAAATTGTCAAGAATAAAAATCTAGAACATTTCTTCATTAGCTGCTAATTTTTATTAGATGGTAAAATAATGATGTGCTGCATTGCATTTACCATGAATTAAATTTCTATTTATTACTTTCAAAAACATTTTTGCACACTGGCAGCCCAATTGAATCTGTTGTCAAATATTGTGTGGCAATATTTTTGTAGACAACTGTTAATCTTGATTGACAAAACTACTCAAACTTATTTCTCCTGTTTTTTGTTTTTTTTTAATATGAAAAAACTTTTTTTATTAGCATTATGAACTCCGTCCCTACAGCCTTTTTTGTAACTTTTCACCGCCCATGAACAAAAACTGGAAAAATGCTTCGTATGCCTAAAAGATGGTTCTCTTTGCCAAGGTTAGATGTAAGGATTTTTAATTCTGAATGTTAAATCTTTTGTGAAACCAAATTAAAAGCTATTAAATGTGAAATGTTTGCTTTAGAAATGTAATCTATTTTGATAGTTAACTTGTAATATTCCATTGAATGTATGTGGCCCACACAAGTAGAAGTGAATACTTCTTGTAAATCATTCGGTTTGCTTTTGTGCCAGACTTTGTCTGAATTCTGACAATCATTGATGAAGCAGAAGAAAAAAAAAATACATCCTACATGTTCAATTCTTATCTAACTCTGAAAAAGGCATTATGTTGCATCAACCTGTATCAAGACAAAACGGCACAAAGCATTCATCATTCTCTGATAAGAGTCACTAACAAATGTTTTGTCCTTATTGAAATTGGTTTATTTAGCAAAACTGCAAAGGAAACACTTTTTTCGTATCTCACGAGTCACATGATCACATTTTTTTATGACTTATAGCGTGAACAAACTTATCAGTGTGTGATTTTAATTGTGCTTCTTATTTAACAAACACTGCAATTGAAAAATTGTGTTTTTTTTTTAATAATTTGTGGAATATTGACAACGATTTGCATAAAGGAAATTATGAGAACAAACGGAACTGATAAATAGATCAAATCTTTTAAAGGTTACATATTATGTAAAACTTGACTGCAGAATGTCAATCATGTAAATCCTCATAACCATGTAGTAAAAGTCTAAATTATTGCGGCAGAAAACATCCTGTAAAGCATTCATGTTTTCCATTCACAGGACTCTATCATAAGAGCAGCTCTATAATCCTGTATTAATACGCTCATACACTGTTGTCCAGCCTCCCAGGCGGCCCCTTCCCCAACCCAGGCTCCCCAAATGTTGCCGTCTGACTGTGAGCCTGTGGCGCCACACTTACTACTGACAGCTCAACACCGCTGCAGAAACTGGGCAAAAACCATAAGACGGAATATTAGGAGGCTTCCTTTCCAGTGCACTTAGCTGCACTGTGTTCCCCATCAAGTGTCGCAACTGCCTGTTTTAGTAGACTTAAGTGACAAAGCAGGGCACAGCCTGTACAGTGAGATACACTGCCTTCTATTGTGCCTTCATCTTCCTGATGATGGCTTGAGGTAAATGTTGTGACGCAGGGGAGTGTTTCCACTCCAAGGCAATATTCTCTCCTGCCAAGTTAACTCTGTCAAACAAATCTTGGTTAAGATTCCCAACACTGTCCTTTATAGGGTTTTTTTTCCCTGCACTCTACATGGTCTGCCTGCATGTTACTTTGTTAGTGTGAAACTTTCCTGTTAAAATTCTAAAAATGCTCTAATGAGTAGTTTTTCTTGCTCAAAGGGACATTTGACAGATAGCAGGTCTATCTCCTTAGAAAGAACAGCTGCTTACGCTAAACACAGGATGATGCACTGAGACCTGGACAATATCTCTGTGATTTACAGGTTAATCAGAAGCCAGTTTGTATGATGAATGAATGTGCGGAGTGGGGAAACATGTGAATTCATGCCCTCCAAAAAGCATACAGTTGGGCCATTCTTTGTGCGCAGATTGCATCACTGAGTCGTTCCAACCCTCTGATTTTCTCTCAACAACGTCCCGCAAGCCAGATTCCCGTTACAGTGTTTGCCCTTTAATTAAAGTCAGTTAGGCCCACAGATGCATTAATCATATTACCTGAACTGATCCAAGCACATTTACACATGCCAAGAAGTTTGTCGACAGGTAGAGCTTCCACATTCTATTGTCTTTGGCAGTAAAGGGGTTTGTGCATGAAGCGGTGAAGCAGCTTCACGCACAAACCCCTCTTTGTTTCATTCACAGAGATGGTACAGGAGAGGGAAACTGGGTTTTCTTTAGCAGAAATGCGATGTAGTATCTGTGTTTTGCCTCAGTGTGTGAACTAATGCTGCAATGAAGTCATTTGGTTGATAATAATTGTGAAACTTAAGTCAATAACATGATTTCCTTCATCTTTTTTTTTAAACTAAAAACCTAAATCACAGGGTTGCATTTTTATTCACTCCTGTTTGCTCTAATGCTCCAAAATAAAATCCATCTGTTTAGTCATGATATAAAAAAGTATTCTTGGAGGAGTCAAGATGAGGCTTACAAACCTAAAGTGAGACATTGTGGATACTATGGTGTGGAGCTGATGAAGATAGATCAGGCTAACATTGAATCATTTCTATAAAAACTTCTGAAGAATGATTAAAAGTGAGTTAGTCATAGTTGGCTGCACTGTTGCCTTGCAGCAATAAAGTCCTAGGTTCTAATCCCACCCTGGGGTAATTTTTGTTTGGAGTTTGTATGTTCTCTTCATGCATGGATGGGTTCACTCTGGGTACTCCGGCTTCCTCCTGCTGTCTACAACACGACTGTTAGGTTAACTGATTTATCTAAAATCAGAGCGAGATTCAGTCATCTGAACACTTAACATGTAAGTTGAGTTTGTATTTGGTTACACGTTGGATGGACAGTGGTCTCTTTTTTAGCGCTGGTACATCACAGAGAGGAGGTAGGAAGACATCTCATATTTATTATTTGTGTATTTTTTGTCTGTATTAAACAAAGGATATCCCATTGAGACACTATTATTCTACTCTTCATTGGAGACCTGATCAAAACAGTCGTTACCATGGAAACAAACTAAACATATTCATGTGAAGATTCGGAGAGGTTAGAAATTCACGTGATACCACACCAAAACAGTCCAACGCATTTTACTAAATGCAAAGATGCAAAGCAATTCTACGGTTCTCTGAATGTGGCTCTTAAAAGACACTTTCTGCATGAGTGGGAAGAAGGCTGTTGAACAAATATGAAACATATCAAATGGAGCATCTAAAAAAAGTCCTGTTTCATTGACCTGTTAGAAGGTAAAACTTTGCCTCAAGTTGTTTGCAAATCCTAACAGGTTTTCTTCATTGATTACCTCTGACCAGCTTCAATGTCCCTGCTGAACAAAAGCATTCCCCCAACATAATGCTGTCACTACCCAGCTTTACTATGGAGATCATCTGTTTAGGGTTAGTTTTCTGTCAGTGTTCCCATTTTGGAAATATGAACTGAACAAATAATGTCCAAAGTTTGAGACATTGTTTATTAACCCAATCTTTCAACATTTCCACGACTTCATCCCTGACCTTTGGACTCTATTTGCTAATTGCTCTCTGAGGCAACTGGCTGCTTAGTTGATTTGAGTTTTACTAAGTTTAAAACCCAGGCAGGTAAATTCCGCATGATTAGTGTTGATATTTATTTTAGATTAGAAATGTTTACATTACATGGACTGTGACAGAATCTTACAAAATGTATTACCTTGGTTTGCTTGGATTTTCAAGGAAGCATAAAGTGTCTGCTTTACTCATCAATCAACTGCTAAACCCCGAACAAAATTACCCACACATGTTGGACTTTCAGTCTGCACGTTTTAAAACAAACCATTTCAGTTCATGCAACATAATGTCACATGTGTTTGAAAGCCAGACCAGACATCAGAAGAAGGGAATGAGAGGAAATAAAACGCAATAGCCGTACTGTGGGAGGCCTTATCTCAGCTGTACGACTGACAGGCCTGTAACTCTTACAGCAGGCTGCAGGATGTGGGGTTAACCTGAGGTGGCAGCGAGCCAAATGCTCTGAAGTAAGCAGGGTTCAAGTTTAGGGCCCCGCGACCCCACAATGATAAGGTGAAGGGTCGTGGACAAGTCAGGAAACCATTGTTTTTAGAAATTCCACTTATTTGGTTATTTAAGTCGAGTGGGATTTGTACCCCCACCTCCGCCACACGCCTCCTCCTGCTGCATGGAGACGTCTGCACACCATCAGCACATAAACCACATGTGTGCCGGACAGAATGCGCCGGAGGAGGGGTGAGGGAAATAAAACGATGCCGAAAGAAAGGGAAAGAGCCGCTCGCTCGAGTATTCATGCTGCTTGAACTGTACATGTGTTGTTTTACAACCACAAACTTAAATTTATTTTAAGGGAATTTTAAGAAGTAAACCAACACGAGTAGTATATAATCGTAAAGTGGAAGAAAAATGATGCATTTTCCTTCCACATATTTGTGGAAGGACTATGCGGTACATAGTTGCTCCACTATGAGCCGTGCACTCTAGAAATACGGCAAAAAGAAATCTATTCGGTAAACAAAGCCAAAGGAATTTGTTTATTGTTTTCTACAAGCCACCAGAAGACACAGCAAACATGTGAAAGATGTTCTGATCATTTTTTTTTTCTTACTTAAAAGCAAAACTCTATCTGCCGGCGAACTGAACGCTTTAGCGTTCAGTTCCAGCAGCTTGATGATGGCGATGGTTAGACCTGAATGCAGGACAATCATAAAAGAAAACCAGTCTGAAGCTGCAAAAGATTAAAGACGTTAATTTTCCAGTAAGATGATTTCAGACGGAGGTATAATGGGATGCTTTACATTAAAGGATATCATGTGTTGGTGTGGCCCAGTCAAATTTCCGATCTAAATCCTACTAAGAATGTGCTTTGCGTCACTCTCGAACAGGACAGTGACCAAATATTTTCTGAGTTTCTATGTTTTTCTAAATGGTGACAGAAAATCTGAAGGCCATCTGTCATTTTGACCGATAACACTTCACATCCCTGACCACCTGTGTGCAGATGTTTTTAACTTTACACACAGAGCACAG